>PVIW01014362.1:0-23753 GCA_004026585.1 Noctilio leporinus | reverse complement strand
TATTGAGGCTTTCTGCTTCTTCTGGGTTCAGTTTTGGTAGATTATACCTTTCCAGAAATGTGTCCATTTCATCCAGGTTGTCCTATTTTTTGTCATAGAGTTGTTTGTAGTAATTTCTTACAATCTTTTGTATTTCTGAGGTATCAGTTGTGATTTCCCCTCTTTCAGTTCTGATTCTGTTTATTTGGGTCCTCTCTCTTTTTCTTGATGAGTCTGGATAAAGGCTTGTCAATTTTGTTTATTTTTTCAAAGAACCAGCTCCTGGTCCTGTTGATTCTTCGAATTGTAGTTTGAATCTCTGAGTTATTTAGTTCTGCTCTGATCTTGATGATTTCCTTCCTTGTACTTGCCCTGGGCTTTGTTTGTTGTTGCTCCTCTAGTTCTTGCAGCTTTGTGGTTAGGTCGTTTTTATAAACTTCTTGTAACCATTTTTGGAAGGCCTGTATTGCTATAAATTTCCCCCTGAGAACTGTATTTTAGGCATTTTTAAATCTAGAGAAAAGTTGAATGACTAGTATTTTGGCAATCTGTACACTTAGATTAATTACTAAGCTTTTCTTAGTAATTTGCTTTTTTCTTAACCTTTCCCTTCTTCATTTCTTTGTTTTTTCCTTCTTCCTAATTACTCTACCTTTTTCTCTTCATCTCTTCCTTTTCTCCTGTGTTTTTTCCTGAACTATTTAAAAGAAAGTTGCAGATACCATGACACACCACTGCAAATAGTTCAGCATGCATCTTAAGGGTAAGATCATATTCCTACGAGACCACAATACCACCATCACACCAAAGGAAACTAATAGGAATCTCATAGTGTCATCTCATGTACTTTCCATATTCAAATTTCCCTAATTGTTTCCCAAAGTGTCTTTTTAAATCTTTTTAACTGCCCCCCCACCCAGTCTAGTTAAAAGTTACACATTATTTTTGGTTATGTATCACTATTAGTTTGTCCTCTTTCTCTATTGTATCATTAATGTTTTAGAAGAGTTCAGGGAAGTTTTCTTATGGAATGTCTTACATTCTAGATTTGAGTTCCAGTAATGTTCCAGTGAACACACTTGGGAAATGAACTGGAAAGCTGTGGTTACAGTTGGAATGTGATTTATTTTGAATTGGTGATTTTGAGTGTGGTGCAGTTACTGAATACTAGATGATTTTTTGGTGTGATATAGGACTAGGTAGATAAAGCTGAGGATTAGTTTATTTGAAATGAAATCCTAAAACCCGAGTGGTGGTATCACCTACACAGGTGACATGAATTAGGATCAGTAGGAAGGTCATGAGATGGGTAACATAAATTCACATAAATAGTGAGTTTTGGATTGTGGCTAGGATGTTGAAAGATGATAGAATTCAAGGTTTTATGACCAGATAAAATAAACCTTAAGAAAACAGTTTTTTTCCCAATGATTAAAATAGGTAATATTCTGGAAGAGGCAGTGGATTACAAGGAGATGTGTGAGGGGTGCTGGAGAAATGAGGTTCCTGAGGGTGCTGAAGCTTTTGTGTGAGCCAAGGAGTTAGATGGAATGATCTATGAAGGTAATGAAACCATAGACTTGACTGATGACAGAGCAAGAATCTCAGAAGATGTGGAATGGCTTGGAAAAGAGAGAAGAGGTGTTTTGCAGAGTTGGGGATAGTTGGGTCAGCTGAGGTTGTAAGGATAAGGGGATGGCCAGAGAAGCTTGTGCTTCTGGTGATGGGAGGGGTCTTGGCAGTACCCTGGAGGAAGGTGAGCATTTGGGCTCAGAGGTATTCTGAGAGGACTGGGTCTGTACACTGCATCAAAATAACTTCTGATTCTGTTTACTTCTCTTTGGCCCTACTGTCCCATGCTACTACTGTCTATGTCATGGTCTAGCAGATAGCTTCCTGAATGGGTTCTTTGTGACTGCTCTTTGCCTGCATCAACCCATCTACAGTATGCACTAATACACTTTAAAAAATATAAACCAAATCAATGATCACTTCCCTGCTAAAAATCCTTTTCTCTTATGCCTCTTTTGTCCCACTTCACTGTTGCTATCCTCTCTCCACCTGAGGACCTTCATAATTAGGCTATTTTCTAAACAACTGTAACAAAGATAAAGATGCAATGACTTAACAGAGATAAAGATGCAATGACCTAACAGAGATACAGTTTAATTTATCTTCAATGTGATAGTCCAGATAGTCCAGAAAGGATGTTGTCAGGGGCTATTAAGGTGATTCTTGCACTTACAGCAAATGGTTTTCATTTTGGGGTCCAAAGTGGCTACTTTCATGCCTATTGTCAGGCAGGCTTGAGTAGGAAGGTAGTGGGGCAGGGGAGTCATACTCCTTTTTTTTTTTGAACCTAGGGCATAACCTAGAAGGCACCCTTTATTCCTGCTCCTGTGTTATTGGTATTTAGTTATGTGGTCATACCAGGCTGCTAGGAAGATGAGAAATGTAGCTGATATCAAGTGGCCATATACTAAGCTAAAAAGTAGAATTTATTTTATTAAGGGAAGGAAGGGAGGATAGATGTTGGTTGGATGACTAAGGAAATAGGAATATATACATGCCTCTGCTTATTTGTGGCAAAAACAGACATACACAAGATCAGAACTAATAAGATGGTTTATCTATAACGGGCGTAGGGAGAATCTAGTGGAAATGATTGAGAAACATGAAACAAAGTGCATGGCACACAGGGGAGAGACTTCTTTGATGATATATTTTTGTATAATTCTGACTTTTAGATCTGTAGTAATATTTCAAAATAAGTAAGTAAAATAATATTCTAGGGGAAAAACTCAAAGTGTAATGCAAACAGAAGCAAATGAACAGGAGTCTATGAATAATATACTCATGCTAAAGGAGAGAAAAAAAGCTCACCTAGATAATTTTTAATTATAGTTTGACTGATATACTTAAGCTAAAGACAAAATATAACCAATATTAAATTCTAGTTGGTAGGTGTCAGGGGAAGGAAGTACCCTGTCTCTATATGGCTGGGCCTTCCAATGGGGTCAGGAGCTAATCTTATCTCCAGAACCTCCGGAACACTGGGCTCTGGTGGTAACCAACTTAGCAATTTTGAGCAGGCTGAGGTCACCTACTATGCAACCCTTTGGGATAGAGCCTCCTTTGTCCCAATGTGGATATAAGACTGTCTGTGCTGTAAGCTCGACACACACACTGCTGTGGTGGGAGAGTGGAAAAACTGTGCATGGAAACGCCAGTATTCTCCAGAGCCAGGCTGCTGCTGAAGCAGGAGAGTGGGTGTGGAAATGCCTGTACTCTCTGTAGTCGTTAACTTTGCCGCTGCCAGTGAAGCATGCAAAAGGCTCCGTGCAAGGTCTTCTTCTCCACCTGACCAGAGCCCTCCCCATTGTCATCATTTGGTGGTCTCAGACCTGACAAGATCGGACCCAACAGTAGGTTTGTTGTTCCTAGTTCATAAATTAGCAGTTCTGAAACCAGTTTATGTATATTCTGGGATTGAGGAAATAAATACATATATTTTGATTAAGAAGGGCCAAGGTTTTCACTGTCAGAGAAAGGAGATACAGCTGTGGGAATGGATAAGAATAGAATGAACCCTGTGGTGTTGAAATGAAATTGGAGGTATCAGTGTGAACTCTTAATTTTTGCATAGGTTGAAAAATAAATATATAAGTATGTTATTGTATGCATGTGTGTTTGTGCATGCATGTGTTTGTGCACATGTATAAACATGTTCTCTAGCTCAGGGTTTCTCAACTTTCTCACTATTGACAATTATTCATTGTGGAGGGCCTGTCCTATGCATCATAGGATATTTATCAACATCTTTGACCACTACACACTAAATGATAGTAGCATCTCCTCAGCAGTTTGTCATGGTGGCAGGGGGTTGGTGGGGAGGAGATCGCCCTTCTTAAGTAAGAACCACTGCTTTGGCCTGTCTGGTGGCTCAATGGATTGGCACCGGCCTGTGAACCCAAAGGTCGCTGGTTTGATTCCCAGCCAGGGCACATAACCAGGTTTCAAGCCAGGTCTGTAGCTGGAGGCAGGTGAAAGGCAACCATACATTGATGTCTCTCTGCCTCTCTGCCTCTCTCTCTTCCCCCCTCTCTAAAAATAATAAATAAAAATCTTTAAATTAAAAAAAAAGAAAGAGCCACTGCTCTGCCTAGAGATCACAGAATGAGCACACCAAGCACCTAGATCTTGTTTTCTAAATATAATTCTCCCATAAATGGAATTAGGACTCATAGAAACAAGGCTAATTTCAGGAAGATTATAAAATGAGCCTGAAATACCTTGTATAAGAAAGTAATTGAGTATGCAAAAATATGTCAAAAAGATACAGGAGCCAACTTTAAAAGGCTCCCATTAGTCAATCAGGGATAACTTTAGCAAGAAAATAAATAATTCCAGCAATTGATTAAGATCCATAAAATAAAATGAGGGTCTTTGAGTTCTTACTCAAAGATTTTATATATATATATATATATATAATTGAGGGAGAAGGCACAACTTTTCCTATAGTACATTTTAAACTAATATGTATAGAAAAATCACCATTTCACAAACACCAAATTAGGTAAGAATCATCAATGATGGATGTTAAAATTCATGGGTGAAAATTTGTTAAATATAATGGGAAAATAGCCTTTGAAATAGAAAAACCTAACAACTTACCCAAGTGCCGAAAATTAACATCATTGGTAATGGTACAAATCAACATCATGTGCTTCCTAGTATACGCTGAAAAGAGCACATAATTTCTGTAACATTCTTTAAAAAATGTATAACATGAATATATCCAGGAGAAAACATCAGGCAAACCAAATTGAAAGATAGGATGCAAAATAAATGGCTTGTATTCTTAAAAAGTGTCAAGGTCAAGAAATACAAAGAAAAGTGGATTAATTTATCTAGATCAAAGGAGACTAAGGATTCATGACAACTAAATGCAATGTGTCATCCTGGATTAGTTCCTGGATCAGAAAAAATGTTTTTTCTTTTGTAGTAAAGGTCATAAATGAAACAATTGGTGGCATTTGAATAAGGCCCATAGATTAGGTAATGATACTGTTATCAATGTTAATTTTCTGATTTGGTCATTGTACCCCTAAGAGAATTACTTTGGTTTTAGGAAATGTACACTCAAATATTTAGAGGTTAAGCGCATCATGTCTGCAACTTACCCTAAATGTTTAAGGGGGAAAATAAATAAATAAACAAATAAAACCTGTCTGTGGAGGGAAAAGGAGAAAAAGAAAATGAATGCTAAAACAAATAAATATGATAAGATGTTAAAGATAACATTTGTAGAATGTAGGGAAAGGATATATAGTCTTTGTATCCTTCTTTTGTGAAATTTCTATAATTTTGAAATAATTTCAAAATGAAATTAATAATATAGGTGAAGTTTTAAATATAGGTGAAGAGGAACATACACTCTCCTCTCTCCAAAGGTAACATGTAGGGAATAAAAAGAGATGCATTTGTGATTTGTACTTACATGTTACTCATCTGACTAATTCTAAAGGATAGAGGAGCTTAAAAATATGTTATGAAAAACAGAAATGGAAGGACAGTTTACTCTCTAGTTTGATAACTGTTTAGTTGTTTAAGATTTTCCCCCTGAGTTTACTAAGAGCTTTTGTCTTTAGAGCAAAAATATAATTTAGTTTAAGTTAATATCTCTGTTCCTATGCAATAAGCAGTGGCTTTTGGCCTCTGTTTGATCCTGGCAGTGGTGGAGCTAATGTCTGGCCAGTGTTTTGGAAGCAGCAGGTAGTCAGGAGAGGGCTGCTCCTAGGGGTCCTGTCTACTGTGGGCTGCTCATAATTTCCCATGCAGATGGGACTTCACGACCTTTGGTAGAGGTCATCCTCAACTCCCAGTCTAAAAGTCAGAGTCATAATTTTTAAAAGTATGTGATTAATAATGTTATTAAATCTATAAGCTAAGTCTCAGAGAGTACCTCCACTATGTGTTTATTGTTTGAACAAGGATCAGTTTAAATAGTATTGGCTTTCCTGGGACATAGAAAGAAAGTAAACTAAGTACAAAATGGTAAGTTTCAAATATGTAGGATATCTTTGAACAATTCAATGATTTTTTTCCATTTATCTTATAACCTTTTGAGCTTTTAGGCAATATATATATATAATTCTCGCATTTTTGGGAGCAGTTAAGTCACTTAGATTTTGGTTGTTTGACATTAGCCATTACTTTATCATTAGGAAAGAACAATGCATGATGGTTTCATTTTCTATAGTACTATGTAATAATTACGTTCAGAGAACATTAAAGAGAAAATGCTTTGTGTATTCCATGCATGAAACAGCGTTTATCAATATAAAAGTGTATAGTTTAATGCTACATTTACTACTCGAGTAGAAAGATTTTTAAAAGCCCTGTTGCTTCATTTGTGTGATTGAGTGGCTCTGTTCTTTGATATCCAAATGTAAATTAATATTTGCTTTTAATTCTCTTGCGTTGCATTCTCTAAAATCACTTTCTCAACTTTGAATATGGAAAAATACAACATACCATTTATCCTATAAAATGCATATATTTACATTTTTTAATACCATTGGTGGGCATCAGAAAATAATCTGTTTCGTTTGCTGTAACATTAACAGTTCCTGAGAGCTATGTTAATCTTGTTACTGAAGACAGAGTCTGATGCCAACTATATTGGCATTAGCCACACAGAGAGTAAGAAAATTTATACCAGTGCTGGGGTGTAGCAAGAAAGCCAGTAAAGTTAAATATGAAGTGTGTAAAGTGAACAGTATTATTTTTATTTAATTGGAGGTGGTAAGGATAAAAATCCTGAGTTAGATTGACTTTCTAAGTTATTTACTATTTATTCAAAACAAAGCTCACAAATCAAACCATTCTAAATTGTTAATTTGCACATAAGAATACTTTTTTGAAATTAAAATGATCATGTATAGCTGTACCTTGACCTAACTTTCATTCTTTCCTGTAAATTATACATAAGTTATCTTTATTTTTCATGTCTGTGTTTCTCACTCTGTTTTGGATACATTTGCATGGGTGTCCATCTTCATGACATTTGTATTCTTCTGTTTGTAAATTCTAACCTGATTGCTGTTCTGAATTCATCATTTAGATATCATTAATCTTATCTCACAGGCATCTCAAATTTAAATTGCCCCTAACTTTTCCTCTCCACCAGTTCTTCTTGTTCTTCTTTTTAATTTTATTTATTTATTTTGTTTTTACACAGGGTAGAGCCAAAATTTAGTTGTTGTGCTTAACTCATCACCCCAACTCTTGACAGTCACTAAGTCACCAAGTCATGTCTGCTTCCTAAATCTCTCTCAAGTCTGGCTACTTTCTTCCTTCTGTATTGTCTGCATCCTAACTGTAGGCTGAGGCCTTGCCATTATTCAAGATGTCTTCTGCAATTGCCTGCTAATGGTTTTTCCCATCTTCACTTTTGCTGCTCCAAAATCCTGTTTTCAGTAGCAACTTCAGTGATTCCTGGAATGTACATATCTAGTCATATCTACCCTCTTTATTTATTTATTTTTAAGATTTTATCTATTATTTTTAGAAAGAGGGGAAGGGAGAGAGGCAGAGAGGGAGAGAGACATCAATGTATGGTTGACTTTCACCTGCCTCCAGCTACAGATTTGGCTTGCAACCTGGTTATGTGCCCTGGCTGGGAATTGAATTAGCAACCTTTGGGTACTCAGGCCTGCTCCTTATCCATTGTACCACCATCCAGGGCTATCTACCCTATTTAAACCATTCTGGTTGCTATCAAGGTAAAGTAAAAATCTCTGTATGGCTTTCAGACCCTGAGTACTCCTGTTTGACTTTTCAGGTACCCCATTCTCTCTTTTTTTGCCTGTACACTTTGGCCATGGTGCCCTTTCAGCCCCAACCTAGAAATACCTGGTGATACCCATTTACTTTTTACAACAATAAAAATTCTTACTTAATTTAAATTTCTCCCTAGTATTACACATGTTTGTGTCCTGCTGCATCTTTATTTTCTTTCCCAGCTAGGAAAATTAGTATAAGTCAGAATACTTCCCTTTTCCTGGAATGCCATGCCTATCATTTCCTATGCATATAAATCTCTCTGGCAAGCTATCACCTTTTTCCTTCTTCAAAAAGCCTTTAGTTCTGTCTGTTTGTAAAATATACATCAAAGGGATTTGTTTCCCTTTTATAGCCTGACCTCTTTCAAGGAATCTTTTGTCTTAAATTCTTACCTAACCTATTTTGTCTGTCTAAGCATCCTAACACGTTGCCTCTAATTGGTCTTCATTGTTGTCTACCCAAATATCATCTATAATATTGGTAGATGTCACACTTTGTAATGATTACTTAGGTATATTTGTTTTATTAAAAGATTCTTAAACATTCTGATATTTTTCCAAAAGATAAATATATAATTACAAAGATTTTAGAAACATTAGTTATTGACTATGGGCTAAGTCATTACCCAAAGGGCAAGGTTGGGATAACTGTATTTCTCCTGGGCATGCGTTATAGAATATATTTATTAGGTTAATTGTCTGTATGCAATAACTTTTTCCATGGATTATTTGTGTAACTAAAGGAATAATGTCAACATTTGAATTTTTTTTTTTTTTTTTTTTTCAATGTGTGGTTGCCTTTTACCTGCCTCCAGCTACAGATCTGGCTGGAGACCTGGCTTGCAACCTGGTTATGTGCCCTGGCTGGGAATTGAACCAGTGACCTTTGGGTTCATAGGCCGGCACCTTATGCACTGTGCCACCAGCCAGGACTAACATTTGAATTTTAATATAGCTAAAGGAATAATATTAATATTGGAATTTTGTGACTTTTCTCTAAATATTTTAAGGTAGTTTAAAGAAATTGAAAATTGGTTTTTATAAAATTTTAGGCATATGGTATCTTTTGAATCAGGAACACAGATACTTGAAATTTTTCATATGATTGCTAGTTTGGTCTATTATAGAGAGATGCATGGAAAAATGCCCAGAAAGATATATTACATTGTTAACATTGCTTGCTTAGAGATAGGAAATCATAGTGTAAAGATAATATCCTTCTTCCCCATGCATATACATTATAGCATAGGGTAACTTTCTGTAAGAAAGATTCTTAAATACAGTGGTAAAATAAGATAGAATTTTACTTGCTTCTCATGTAACACTCTGGCTAGCTTAAGCTGATTGTGCAAGTTAGTGTTTTGTGTTCATTCCAGGAGACACACACACAGGTACATACTCATCTTGCTTGTTTTGCTTCATCTGCATTGGCAATCTGAGTTCTAGCCACATCGGAAGTTCATAGGAAGAGTGAAAGAAAGTACAAGCAAGCATGCCTTTTTTAAGTGAGCCCACTTTCACTTTTAGTCTTTTGTTTAGGAATTAGTTTATCATGGTAGAAAGGAAAAGTAGAGTCTTTATCGAGGTGGTCTTTTGTCAGGTAAGACTCTATTACTGTAGAAAACATAAAAATCAGATTTTAGGAGAAACCAATTTGTTACAATTTACTTACGCATGTAAAATTTTTATATGTATTGCTATTTTAATTTATATTATACTTGAGATAGCTTATTCAGTTTTTCTGGATCACAGTTTTCTTATTTTTGAAATCTTCTTTTTCCTTGTAATTTTTAAAATCTATCACTGGTTACTGAAAGTTTCCCCAAAGCAGATTCTACACTATTTACTTTTTTTTTTTTTTTTTCTCCTGTGATATCTTATTGACATGGAGTAGTAGGTATAAAATAACTGTTGATAGATGTAGGTAAACTTGCTCAGAATATCAACATTATTAAAACCTCATAGCAAATTTTGGCAAATTTTTTGGTAGAGAGCCAGAGAGGAAATATTTAGACTTTGAGGATCACATAGTTTCCATTGCAACTACTTGACTCTATTGTTGTAGCATGAGAACAACTGTATGTGAACACTGCTGTGTTCCAATAAAATCTTATTTACAAAAGTAGATAGTAGGCTGATTTGACCTGCATTATAAGGTGGATGCACCCTCTAGATAGAAATAAGCATCAATTTAGATTTGTGGAGATGCATTCTTACAGAAAATGAAATTGAAAGTTTGGAAGGTAGGTTACTACTTGGGCTTTGGATGCAGTACAGTTTCTACTGCTTATTAATTACGTACTATCTTCTCTATGTTTTCATATAAAAGGATAATAATGAGCACAATGATAATAATGCACCTTCTTGAGTGGCAGAAATTGCATTAAGCATTATCCCCTTTGTAACTCATGACAGCCATACAAATTAGGTTCTACTATTATCATTTTACAAATGAGGAAATTAAAACTCTGAGAACTTACATAGGTTATTCAAGGTGAGAGGTAGACTTGGTACTTGAACTTGAGATTCTTTGCTTACTTGATAATTTAATTTTTAATTTTTTAATTTTTGAAAGATTTTATTAATTCTTTTTAGAGAGAGGGGAATGAAGGAAGAAAGGGAGAGAAACATCAGTGTATGGTTGTCTTTCACCCGCCTCCAGCTGGTGACCTGGCTGGAGATCTGGCTGGAGTCCTGGCTTGCAACCTAGTTATGTGCCCTGACTGGCAATCGAACCAGTGACTCTTGGGTTTGCAAACCAGTACTCAGTCCACTGACCTACACCAGCCAGGGCTCTTACTTGATAATTTTAAAAGTGAGGGTTCTATACAACTTGAATAGCAAGATAAGAATCGGTCTTTATAAGTCTGTTTCACAGCATAATGGTACAGATTAAAACTGTAGAGAAGTGGGTTAAATAAGTTGGAAGTAATTAACAAACCTCTCTGTTTTGTGTCTTCAGCTCTAATATGTTCCAGTTGCCCTGTTCTTCTTTATGAAAGCCTGTTTTCCTTGAAATTTTTTACTACCTTTTTACACTACCTTTTATTCTTGGTTACCATGACCAAGATCAAATACTTCCTTCATAAAGTCTATTTATATTATAGAGCTTTCATAAAGTCTATTTATATTATAGAACTTTTATAATATTCATTTCCCTCTTGTGGCAGTTTTTTATTTGAACTTTTACAGTAGACTGTCTATGTACTAGGCCAAGTTTTTCCTGCTATATCACAAGCTTTTCTCGTCTTCCTCCTCCTTCCTTTTCCTCCTTCTCTTCCCCTTCCCTTGATATGCGTATAGGCAACTTTTCATATGTACACTTTTGAAATCATCACATTCAACATAGTGAACATTTCCTTGATTTCCAAAAGTTTTCTCATTGGAACACACCTTCTCTCCAACCTGTCTCAGTGCAACCACATGATCTACTTTCTGTCACTGAAAGTTGTTTCGCCTTTTCTGAAATTTTATATTAGGGAGCTCATACAATATGAAATATTTTTGGTCTTTAATTCAGCATAATTTTTGAGATTTATCTTTGTACATATTAGTGATTCATTTCTTTTTATTGCTGTGTAGAATTCCATTGTATGGACAAATCACATTTTAAAAATTCTCTCACCTATTGATGAACATTTAGGTAATTACCAGTTTTTGACTATTGCAAATAGAGTTATTAACTTTTGTGCCTAAGGGTTTGTATAAGATATGGTATTATTTTAAGCTGGGTAAATAGTTGAGAGTGAATGGTCTGAATCTTATTGTGAGTAAATGTTTAACTTTTTAAGAAACTGTCAAACCGTTTCGTGAATGTATCAATTTATATTCCCACCCTAGGATGTGACAGATCAATTGGTTCTACATCCTCACTATCACTTGGTATTATCTGTCTCTTAACCTTTGTCCACTTAAATTATTGTTTGGTGGTATCTTGTATTTCTTTGGCAGTAATGATGTTGAACATCTTTTCTTATGCTCGCTGGCCATTTGCATATCTTTGAAATGTCTGCTTTTATTTTTGCTTGGTTTGTTTCTCAAATTACTGTATTCTTTTTTTTTTTAAGATTTCATTTATTATTTTTAGAGGGAAGGGCAAGGAAAGAGGAGGGAGGAAAGAGAGAAGCATCAATGAATGGTTATCTTTCACCTGCCTCCAGCTACAGACCTGGGTGGATACCTGGCTTGCAACCTGGTTATGTGCCCTGACTGGGGAATTGAACCAGTGACTTTTGGGTTCGAAGTCTGGCGCCTTTCTACTGTGCCACCAGCCAGGGCAAATTATTTATTCTAAGCATTCTTTATTTATTCAAGATACAAAGATCAGATATAACTTTGCCTGATATATGTGTTGTGAATATTTTATCTCATCCTGTGGCTTGCCCTTTCATTTTCTTAACTATATCCTTTGAAGACTAGACTTTTAAATTTTGAGGAAGTACAACTTGTCAGTATTTTCATGGTTTATATTTTTTGAGTATTACCAAAGAATCTGTTGTTCTACCTCATGGTAACAAATATTTTTCTCCTGTATTTTCTTCTACTGTGTCTTACACTTTAAGGTTTTACATTTAGGTTTGTGATTCAACTTGAGTTAATTTTTATACATGGTGTGAGTTAGGGTTGAGGCTCATTTCATTTTTTTCTGAAATGGATATATACTACCTTAGAGTGAGAAGATATTTACTTCCCCATTGAATTGACTTAGCAATTACTACCTTCTTAAGTTTATATTTAGAGTTTAATTGCTACCTCAAGTTCATATATTTCTTTTTGTTGTTACTTTGAAGCAAAGGAGATAAGTAGTAACCCTGTATGTTCTTTCTAGGTTGGAGGAAACTGGTGATAAATTTCTACTGATAATAAGAATTAATTTTTTAACCGGCTTATTGTTCCCCAGTTCAATCTGATAATCATTTTATTTTTAGGTGTTACACATAATATTGCATTACTTCGAGAAGTGATAATCAACTCACGCTTTGTAAAAGGAGACATCAACACTAAATTTCTTTCCGATGTATATCCTAATGGCTTTAAAGGTTTGTATGCATTGAACTATTTTAGTGTATTAAAATTACTATTTTTAAAACTTATTGTAATGTATACTTTTTCTCTATTTTGAAATTTAGGCCTTTGGCCTATATTGTACTTGGTTTATTAACATATTTAGGATATCCTACACAATTGACAATTTTCACAAGACTAAATGGAAATTACTGATTTAATTGTTCTTTAAAACTTCAGTGTTATGGGATTTTTCATTAGTACCGGTGAAATGAAGAATGTATTTTATTTGGGAACTTAAGTAAGACTAATGAATCATCAGGCCCTTTTCCCTGAACTTTTAAATTTTTGTAAATGTAAAATACAATTTTAATAAGATTGCAGTTTTATACTATGATTATTTTGTTAATATCCATTGTTTTCATGAAGCCAGGAGCCACTTATTTTACTACTTTTTATTGTATCCCTAGCAACTACACAGATTTTAGGTTCATTCAGGACTTTCAGATGCTTTTATGTCTGCCTGCCTAATGCCTCTGTGAAGGTGATAGAACATGAAATAGTAGTGAGCAGGAAACAGCAGGTCAGAACTTCAGGGAACCTTTGGAACAAACATTGTTTATGTATATAGGTTTCTATATATATGTACACACATTTATATATGTCTTTATATACGCATATAGGACATATCCCATTACCATAGAAAGAAAATAAAGCATTAAAAATTTCTAATTGGAGTTGATTATTATGTGCTATACATTTAACGTAAAGTCCCATATTTCAAAGGGAACTCAGAAATTTACCTAGCACCTAATAATGCATTTTTTTCTGATAAACTTAATATATGACATTGCTTCTTTGGTAGGAAATTATCAACACTGTAATTCTGTTTATTATGCTTATGCAAGATAGGAATACAATTTTTAAACTCTAATTAGTTATTAGCATGGCCTTTAGCAACTTTTAACCTTAGCTTTCATTTTACAGTAATATGTAAATGTAACCAGTAATATAAATTTTGAGCTTTCAACTTTTTCTTTAGTACTCACTCATTCAGTTGTGGTAGAGTTCGAAGTCATGAATCACAGAAGTTTCCAGAGTCTGCTATATGTTGTCAGATTGCCTGTAAAGACTTTAAAGTACACACCTATATTTAGTCTTCATATCTACCTCTTATTTCCTCATATTATTTTCATGTCAGTTCTTTCTTCTCTGAATGGCTACTATCTCTTGTTCTTTTATCTTCCGATTACACTTTTCTTTTCCCCCAGGACAGGTCTTAGATATATTAAACTGTGTCATTTTGATTGTTTGATATATGTGCCTGAAAGAGCAGCAGGAAGTGGCAACTGAAGTTAATCCAGGATCTTCTCCATATGTTTGAGACTGGGTCATTTTGCCCCTTTGGGATTACTCATATGCTTCCCATCTGTCCAGCTATCCTAGGCACTATGCATAGGCAAGTGCCTATTTTATAACTGCACAGAAATGTTCTAGTATATATGTTTAATGTCCCAAGTTTATTTGTAGACTAGGGCAGTGTTACTAAAGATTCTTAGATTGAACTTTGAAACAATTGTGTCTTAAATTTTAAAAATACGATACATAAGAATTTGTTCCTTATGCCAATTTATTAGATTCCCATGTTATAAAGCTATTTCCCTTTGATTAAAAAAAAGTAAATGGAAATGGGACAAAGGTATTTTGATTTGGAAATAAAGGGAAAATAAGAAAGAAGGTATTTTAGGAACTAGAATTTCAGTTGGCTTATAACGAACATTTTGGACTCATTTCTCTGCGGTATTACTGCACTTGAGTCACCTGCCTCATCAAAAGAAATTATTAAAATTATTTTTCTCTTCTGAAAAGTAGCAGATGGAATTTTAGAAATTTGATTCAATATAAGAAGACCATACATCATTTTTCACTGAATTCAGTCCAATATTTTCTTTTAACCTTTAAGACTGGTATTATGATATACGGACTGAAGTGTGACCTTTAAAAGTCCGGTCATTAAAATCATTCAACAAATAATGTATGCTATAGAAGAAAAATCAAAGACAAATAATATATTTGTTATATAATATAATATAATATAATAATATAATAAATAATATATTTGTTAAGAAACGTATGTTCCTTAAGAGAAATAAACATATGAAGACCTAACTACAGGACAGAATAAAATAAGTGCTAAGTATAGATACAAGCAAAGTATCTTGAGAGCGAAGAAAAGAGAAACCAATACTGATTTAGGGAGTCAAGGCTAGCTTCAAAAGACAAGATAACATTAAGAATATTAAAACACCTTTTATAGGACTCAGTTCCGTAGGCTCTAGGGCCTCTGTATGCCTTGGGACCACTGTGCATATCTCCTAATCCATTCTTTTTTGGTATAACGTTGGTAGTTTAAAATTTGCCTTGGAGAAAGTACTTACAATAAGGGAATAGGCAGGTGCTGCATACTGGGACATTGCTAGGGCTTTCCCTTCCCTTTAGTTTCATGAAACACTTCACCTTTCAGTTTCTTAAACTACCTCCCCATAGAAAAATGTGTTGCAGATCTGGAAAGTATCTGTATTCTAATTATGAATATTTTTAGTCATTTCTATTTTAACTGGTTTAAGAAAACAATGCTCATTGTCTCATTTCTTTCAAAAGAATTCAAATAACTATCTGATCATTTTTTCTTTTGTGACTTTTACAAGTAGCATCTTCTTGGTGATAATTTGGCATTCAAATTGCCTGTACTGTACCATTTAATACTCTATTATTTGTATGTAGCACTGTGGTTAATAAATAGTATTAGAACTATTTGTGAGATTACAGCTTCAAAGGGGACAGACCTTAAAGAATTGAATTCTGCCTTGACTCATACACCTCTTGAGGAATTTTGCAAGTAAAGCAGATTTCTCTGCTGCACAAGATTCAGCCAGAACATGTAGCCTTCCTGAGCCTTGCTAGGCTAGATCACTATCCCCAGATCTAATATATTATGGTAGGAATTGAAGGGGGGGGGGGCAGAGAGAGAGAGAGAAAGAGAGAGAGAGAGAGAGAGAGAGAGAGAGAGAGAGAGAGAGAGAGATATTGGGATTCAAACCCTAACTACATGCAAGAATATCACACTTTTATTTTTCTTCAATCATTTATACTTCAAAACACGGCCTAACCAATGTTCTTGACCAACAATACTTCTTTTCTACTTTCCCTTTATCCTCTCTTTAGAAATAAAACTGGGGGTGGTGAGTGATAAGGAGAAGCAGAGGAAAAGTTTTTATTAGAGATATGAGTATGTTTTTTTTTTTTTTTTTTAAGATTTTATTTCATCATTTTTAGAAAGAGGGGAAGGGAGAGAGGCAGAGAGGGAGAGAGACATCAATGTATGGTTGCTTTTCACCTGCTTCTAGCCACAGACCTGACTGGAGACCTGGTTTGCAACCTTGTTATGTGCCCTGGCTGGGGAATCGAACCTGCGACCTTTGGGTTTGCAGGCCAGCACCTTATACACTGTGCTACCAGCCAGGGCTTGAGTATATATTTTAAAAATATGTAATTGTTTCCTTCTGTGCATGCTTAATATTTCTTTTTCTTTTGAAATTAGACTATAATTCTAGTCTAAACTTTCAGTAGGCTGTCTTTTAAATTTGAACAATCTTGCTCCCTCTCATTACCCCTCAAGCTCCAGTGTCAGGTGCAGTACTAACTATCTCCATAAAAGGTGCTTGACAACATACTTTTTGGAATGACTCATAATTTTAAAAGATAGAAGCATAGATGTTAACATTATGTGTGTATCTGACTGATTGATTGGTTGATTTCCCTCAGGACACAAGTTAACAAAGAATGAGAAAAAGCAATTATTGGCAATAGCATCATCATTGTTTGTGGCATCCCAATTAAGAGCACAACATTTTCAAGAACATGAAAATTCAAGGTATGTTGAATTATTTAAAACTGAAAAATATTGATTAATCTATGTAGGAAATTATTAATAAATGATTTGACTGATCTCAGTTGTGAAAGTTCTTATGAGTGTTTGGAAAAGTATAATTAGGTCACACCACTTACAAGTCATACTGCTTCTGTTTTGTGGAAATGAATTTTTTAATTCAAAAAGAAAAGAAAAAGGATGTTTGTCCCTTTAATTTGGACTTTATCAGAGGTAAGAAGGTACTCTGAAACGTTATGGGAAGTCTGTCCAAGTAATTTATATTTATTAGTTCTGTATCACTACTTTGTAAAGATTTTAAAAAGATTTAGGAATGAATCTATGCACTTAAATATACCTATATGAAACTTATTTATAAAATATAAAAAGGGATTAACACTGGTGAGTTAGTTATTTGTGCGACCTAAGTATACCTTTTAGCTTCCTAGTGACCTAAGTGAAAGGGAAAACATGCTTTATTCAAGGGTTAGTAAACCAAAATCATTGTGCATTCATGCTTCTAACTGAATTTTTTATTGTGAATGTTTGTGTAAGAGGAAGAGAAAGACATAAGGAAAAAAAAAAGATGGTAGGTGACAAAGCATTTCCGAAGAGCACAGTTGAGAAACTCAGATTACCCCTGAAGAATTAGGTAGAAGAAAAACTAAGTTTGGTTTAGGATAATGTGATTTTTTCCTCATTAAAACTTGGAGTAACTGGTACTCTTCATTTGTTCTTATTCTGAAGAGAAAGTAGAGGAAGCTTAGTGAATAGTTTTTTTAAAGTTATGATTGAGTAGATTTCAAGGGAGAAATCAGAGAATATAGAATATCAATAAATTACTAAATGACTAAAAGGAAGAGGAAAATTATCAATAGAGACATGTCCCTCCAGCCCACAGCTGTGTTGTCCAGTGTGGTAGCCACTAGTCATGTATGCTTCTTTGAACTAAAATTAAATTAAAAATATAATTTATCAGTCATATCTCAAAGTCAATATTAAGGTAGTTATTAGCAACATTTCTATTTCCAGTGCTCCGTAGCCATTGCATTGGGCAACAGGAAGAACCTTTGTGTCACTGAAGCTCTATTTCTAAGCTCTGTGGGACAGTGCTATTTTGGGGGGACACAGCATGTATGTAGAAAAGAGACTGGGTTTTGTTTTAAAATGAGAACTAAACCTTGTATTATTTTTTAATTCTTTTGGTGAATACAGTATTCATATCCTGATTGCTCTATCTTCAGATGTTATTTGGACATTGATTATTTAAGATGGCCTGTGTATAGCTAATGATGAACAGTTTGGTATTTAAGAAATGTATTCAAGGTCTTTTCATGAACATGGACTACAGTGTGGTGATTGTAGAACTGGGGAGGAGGGTATAAGGGGACTAAATGGTAATAGAAAAAAATACAATAAAATTTTTTTCAAATAAAAATTTAAAAGGGAAAAATTAAAATTAAAAAATTAATAAAATAAAATGTATTTAGCTGGTGTTGTGAGAGGCTATATTTGGCCTCAGTGAGTTATTTTGTTGAACTCTTAAAATGCATTTGCTCCATTTCATGGTGGGTGATTTATGACTGCTGTGCCCCACCCTCACTATTCACCCCACCTCACCCCAAGCCACTTTTCTTTTGTTTCTCCGGATCAAACAAGTCCTCAAAGGGAAACATTTTGCTGATGTGGAAGAGGTGAAACAATAGCCAAAAAAAAAAAGTACTAAAGGCATCAAAATCAATGAGTTCAAAAACTGTTTTGAGCAGTGGAAAAGGGGTTTGTTGTATCAAATGGAGAATACTTTGAAGGTAACTGAAGTTTAAATATGTAAGAATAAATACACAATTTTTATAAGTGAATTCCAGATTTTTTGGGGGTCTTCCCTCACATATGGTGGGGCAAAACTAGATTTATAGTTGTCAGTATGCGAAAAAGAGGTAATAAAGCTATTGTAATAATGAAAACCTGCATGTCTTTTTCTATGCAAACAACAGTAAACCTAGCTGTTCCCTACCCTACGTATACGTTACCTAATTAGAGTCATACTGGAAATATACTTTGAATTCTTTTTTTTTACTTAATATTATGTTGTGACTTTATCTCTTTACTCACTAGTCTTTGGAGACATATTTTCATTTTTACTAGAGGAGAATTTAAAACATATAAAATAAATATTTGCCCTTCAAATGGAACTATCAAGAAAATTATAAAACAATAGCAAATGGCAGGATGTATTCAGAGATATCCAATAAAAGATGTGAATTTATACTATGTAAATAATTGTTATAATTCAAAGATAAACCAAAGAACCCAATTTAAAAAATTTGACATACACTCTTTATCAAAGAAGTTATATCAATGGCAAATAAGTTCATGAAAAGATGTCCAGCTTCATCAATCATTAGGGATGTACCAGTTAAAATCCCAGTGCTATATAACTACACACCATTAGAATAATGTGTATCAAGTAGTTAGTAGATAAATAAATGTGGTATAACAATGCAATAGAATACTGTTTATCAATAAAAAATGAAGTACTGATGCATACATCAACATACATCAATCTAAAAAGAAAATCATGCTAAGGAAAAGAAACCAGATAAAGAGGACTGTATATGATTTTATTTGAAATTTCTAAGAAAAGCAAAAGTGTAAAGATAGAAAGATTAGTGGTTGTCTGTATGTGGATATGGATATCCCAGAATTACATTTTCATACAGTCTGTGCCTCAAACCATAACTCAATAGTTATTTTTAGTTCATTAATCTTTTAAAGTATGTAGAAAACAAAGCAAAAAAGGGGATGGATGTAATACGACGACAATAAAATTAAAAAAAAAAAAGAAAAAAAGAAAACAAAGCAGAATTTCAAACCAAAGTCACAGTAATACTAGCTATTAGTCTAATATTTAAAAAATATATAGATCTCCTAAATCATGCAGAGTTAAATATTATTGTTACTAGCTTTTATAACTGTGCATTTATTTATCTGCATTAAGATATTTATTTTTTCACATGGCCTCTTGGTATTGTCTAGTGTCCTTTCAACCTGCAGAAATCCGTATAGCAGTTCTTGCAGGGCAGGGCTGTTGGTCACAAACTCCCTGAGCCTTTGTTTATCTGTGAATTTCTTAATTTCTCCCTTACTTTTGAAGGACAGTTTTGATGGATTTAGGGTCTTGGTTGACAGTGTTTTTCTTTTAGTATTTTGACTATATCAGCTCATTGCCTTGGCCTCCAAAGTTCCTTTATTTAAAAAAAAAAAATTTAATTACATTTTTATTGTTTATGCTGTTATAGTTGTTCCAATTATCCCCCTTCCATACAGACCCCTTCCCCGACTCCTTGAGGCAATCTTCAAAACATTCAAACCATGGTCCATGGATCATGCATACATTGTGATAGCATGGATAGAACTGGAGAATATCATGCTTAGTGAGATAAGCCAGGCAGCAAAAATTAAATATTACGTGTTCTCACTTAATACAGGAGACTAATGAACAAACAAACAAAACAGAACCAGAGCCATGAATACAGGGAACACACTTTCAGTGTGTAGAGGGGAGGGGGTGGTGGAGGGGAAGAAGGAGGCAAGGAAGGGGAACAGTTTAGTCAAGGAATTAGCATTGATGACCCATGGACACAACACATGGGATTGACTATGGACAGGGATAAGGAGTGTGGGGAAGGGGAGAGGGAGGGGCAAAAATGGGATGAATGTATTACAACAATAAAAGTACATACATGTTTAAAAGAACAGAAAATAGATCGTTGCTGTATGTAATTTGTCCAAAAGATTTTAATTTTCACCATTTCATTGTGGCCCATTATAAACTGCTTAATTACATCAAGCAGGGAAGTACAAGGATAACACTATGCAGAGCATGAGTTTTAGGATGAAAACAACATAAATAATTGTAATCTTGGGCACAGCATACATTTGGGAACAGAGGGTCATTTCACATTCCTAATAGATGCTGTTATTTCTGAATTTTTAAAAAATTAATTTAATGTTTTATTACAATTCCTCCATTTCCCCCCATTGCTCTCCCCTACCCTACCCACCCTATCCTTTCTCCCACAATCATTCCCCACACATTGTCCATGTTCCGTGGATCATTTATATAACTTTCCCCCTGTCTCCCCCTCCACCGTCCCTTCTGGTCACTATCAGTCTGTTCCTTGTTTCCTTGCCTCTGGTTCTATTTTGCTACTTTGTTTTGTTCATGAGTTTCCTGTGTTAGGTGAGATCACATGGTGTTTCTCTTTCACAGCCTGATTTACTTCATTAAGCATAGTACTCTCTAGGTTCATCCATGCTATTTCAAAAGGTAGGAGTTCCTTCTTTTTTTTCTGCTGCATAGTATTCCGTTGTGTAAATGTACCACAGTTTTTGGATCCATTCGTCCAGTAATGGGTACTTAGGCCATTTCCAGCACTTCATTATAGTAAATTGCACTGTTTTTGGATCCATTCGTCCACTAATGGGTACTTAGGCCATTTCCAGCACTTCATTATAGTAAATTGCGCTACTATGAACATAGGAGTGCATAGGTACTTCTGAATTGGTGTTCTAGAATTGTTTGCATATAATCCTAGCAGTGGGAATGCTGGATCAAAAGGCAGTTCCATATTTAATTTTTTAAGAAACTCCAAACTGTTTTCCATAGTGGCTGCAGTAGTCTGCATCCCACCAGCAGTGCACTGGGGTTCCCAACTCCACATTGTTGTCAGCACTTGTTTGTTGATTTGTTGATGATGGCCATTCTGACAGGTATGAGGTGGTATCTGATTGTGGTTTTAATTTGCATCTCTCTGGTGGCTAGTTATGTTGAGCATTCTTTCATATGTCTATGGGCCCTTTGTATGTCCCCCTTGGAGAAGTACCTGTTCAGATCCTTTGCCCATTTTTTAATTGGGTTGTCTATCTTTCTGGTGTTGAGTTGTATAAGTTCTTTATATATTTTGGAGATCAAACCCTTGTCTGAGGTGTCATTGGCAAATATGTTTTCCCATATGGTTTGTTCTCTTTTCATTTTGCTGATGTTTTCTTTAGCTGAGCAGAAACTTTTCAGTTTGATGTAGTCCCATTTGTTTCTTTGTTCCTTTATTTCCCTTGCCCTTGTGGGAATATTGGTAAATATATTGCTGTGTAAGATAGCTGCTGAATTTTATTGCTTATGCTATTCTCTAGGACATATGTTTAAGTCTTATATCCCTCTTGACTTCATTCTGATGTATGCTGTAAGTTGCTGGCCTAGTTTTATTTTTTTGCATGTCCCTGTCCAGTTCTCCCAACACCACTTGTTGAAGAGGCTATTTTCACTCCATTTTATGTTCCTTCTCCCTTTGTCAAATATTAACTGACCATAGATACCTGGATTTATTTCTGGGCTCTTTATTCTGTTCCATTGATTTACATGTCTATTTGAATAACCAGTACCAGACTGTTTTGATTATATTGGCCTTAAAATATACTTTGATATTTGGTATGGTGATTCCTCCAAATTTTTTATTCTTTCTCAAGATTACTGTGGCTATTTGTGGTAGTTTTGGGCTCCATATAAATTTTGAAGTATTTGTTCTAGAACTGTGAAATATGTAGTTGGTATTTTGATAGAGATTGCATTGAATCTATAGATTGCTTTGGATAGTATGGACATTTTAATGATGTTAATTCTTTCCATCCATGAACATGATATATGCTTTGATTTATTTATAACTTTCTTAATTTCTTTAGTGTCCTGTACTTTTCCAAGTTCAGGTCTTTTACTTCCTTGATTAAGTTTATTCCTAGATACTTTATATTTGTTGTTGCTATAGTAAATAGGATTTTTTCCTAGGTTCTCTGTCTGATATTTCATTGTTGATGTATAAAAATGCCATTTCTTTCTGGATATTTGATATTGTATCCTGCTATTTTGCCAAATTTACTTATAGAATAAGTAGTTTTTTGGTTGTGTTTATAATGTTTTCTTTCTTTTTTTAAAAATTTTATTGTTGCTGTATTACATCCATCCCCTTTTTGCTCCCCTCTGTCCCCCTCCCCACCCACCCATTCCCTCCAAAGTCAGTCCCCCCTGTTGTCCATGTCCATGGTTCCTTTATACCAGGTTCTTGTCTAAGCTGCTCCCCTTCCTTGCCTCTGCCTCCCCGCTCCCCCCAACTCCTTTCCCCCTGACCACTGAAGGCCTATTCACTATATTCATACATTTGGTTCTGTTTTGCTTGTTGTTAGTTTTGTTCATTATTGTCCTGTAATGGGTGAGATCATATGATATTTGTCCATCACTGCCTGACTTATTTCACTAAGCATATTACTCTCCAATTCCATCCGTGTTGTTGCAAAGGGTAAGAGTTCCTTCTTTCTTTCTGCTATATAGAATTCCATTGTGTAAATGTACCAAAGTTTTCTGATCCAATCATCCACTGACGAGCATTCAGGCTGTTTCCAGCACTTGGCTATTGTAAATAGTGCTGCCATGAACATAGGTGCACATAGTTCTTCTGAATTGGTGTTTCAGGATTCTTTGGGTATAATCCAAGTAGTGGAATTGCTGGATGAAAAGACAGTTCCATTTTTAGTTTTTGAAGGAAACCCTATACTGTTTTCCACAGTGCCTGCACCAGCCTACATTCCCACCAACAGTGCACGAGGGTTCCCTTTGCCCTGCATCCTTGCCAACACTTGTTTTTTATTGATTTGTTGATGATTGCCATTGTGACAGGTGTGAGGTGGTATCTTATTGTGGTTTTAATTTGCATCTCTCTGATGACTAGTGATGTTGAGAATTCTGTCATATGCCTCTGGGCCCTTTGTATCTCTTCCTCAGTGAGTTGTCTGTTCAGGTCCTTTGCCCATTTTTTAATTGGGCTGTCTGTCTCCCTGGTGTTGAGTCGCATTAGTTCTTTATATATTTTGGAGATCAGACCCTTGTCTGAGGTATCATTGGCAATTATGTTTTCCCATACAGTTGGTTCCCTTTGAATTTTGCT
>PVIW01014361.1:0-17889 GCA_004026585.1 Noctilio leporinus | reverse complement strand
AGCTATTATAATCCAAACAGTCTGGTATTGGCATAAAGATAGACAAACAGATCAATAGAACATAATAGAGAGCCCAGAAACAAACCCAGGTCTCTATGGTCAACTCATTTTTGACAAATGGGGAAGAAGCATAAAATGAGTGATAATAGTCCCTTCAACAAATGTTGTTGGGAAAATTGGACAGGCATATGCAAAAAAATAAAACTAGATCACCAACTTACACCATGCACCAGAATAAACTCAATATATATAAAGGACTTAAACATAAGCCATGCCTCCAGTGTTCTTTTTATTTTCATTTGTATGTTATATCTTTTTTCATTCCTTTGGTGTGTCTTTAGATCTGAGTGAGTCTCTTATAGATATCATATGAAGGGTCTTTTATTTTTATCCATCCATTCATCCACCCTGTGTTTTTTTTATTGGAGTATTTAGTACATTTACATTGAAAGTAATTATGAGTAAGTATGTACTTATTTCCATCTTTAAAATTGTTTACTGATTGTTTTTGTAGTTTTCTGTTCCTTTTTTCTGCCCCTATGTTTTGAGGTGTTTCTGTAGTGTTATATTTGATTTTCTTTTTCTTCAGTTCTTTTGTATCTATTATAGATGTTTGGTTTGTAGTTATGAAATTTACATCTAAAACCTTATGTATGTAACATTGTACTTAAAATTGATGATTGCTTCTGCTCTAAAGCCTTTTGAAAGCACACTTTTACTCCCATTCCACATTTTATGTTTTGACATTATATTTTATATACTGTGTTTGTATACCATAATTATTATTTGTATATGTGATTTAACCACATTTATCTTTTAATCTTCACACTGTCCTTATCAGTACTTGATCTCGAACTCTTTTGGCTTGTTTGTCTGAGAATCTACATATCTCTCCTTTAATTCTGAATAACCTTGCCTGATAAGAATATTTTTGGCTATGTGTTTTTTTTTTTTTCTTTCATCATTTTGAATATATTATGCCACTCCCTCATGGTCTGCAACATCTACTGAAAATTAAGTTCATTGTCTTAATGAGGGTTCTCATACATAACCAGTTTTTCTTTTTCTCTCTCTTTTATGGTTGCTCTTTTTAATATTTTCCCTCTGAATCTAACTTATAGCATTTTAACTATGATTTGTCTTGGTGTGGGTCTCTTTGTGTTCATTTTGTATTCATCTCATGGTCATCTTTTTTGGAACTCTGTATTTTTCTCGGTCTCAGATATCTGTTTCCTTCACTAGGTTAAGGAATTTTTCCGCCATTATTTTTTTGGAATAGGCTTTTTGTCTCTTTGTCTTGTTTTTCTGTTTTATGAAAACTCAATTATGTCAATGTTAGTATATTTGATGCTGTCTCAGAGATCCCTTATACTCTCCTACTTTTAAAAATTCCTCCTTTTTCTTTTTATTGTTCTAAATAGGTGATTTCTACCACTCTGTATTTCATATTGCTATCCGTTCTTCTGCCTCATCTAATCTGCTGGTGATTCCTTCTAGTGTGTGTGTGTGTGTGTATATGTGTGTTTTCATTTCAGTTATTGCATTCTTCAGTTCTGAATATTTTTTGTTTTCTATCTATATTTTGATGTTTTTTTTGTGTGTGTTCATTCATACTTCTGAATTCAGTGAGCATCTTTATGATCATTATTTGAACCCCTTATCTGATACATTGTTTATCTCCTTTTCATATAGCTATTTTTCTGGTTTTTTCCTCTTTTGGTACATATTCCCTTGTCTCTTCATATTGCTTAAGTCTCTGTGTTTGTTTCTATCTATTAAGTAAATCATTTATGCCTATAGGTATTGAAAGAGTGCACTTATGTAGAAGGTGTCCTATAAGGATCAGTGGTGCAATCTCTCTGATCACCAGAACCAGGCTCTCCAGCAGTGTCCCCTGTGTGTACTGTACAATATGTACACTTCTGGTTGTGTCATGACTACTGTAGGTGCTCTGTTGTATGGGGTTGGCCCCAAGTCCAACTGTCGAGGCTTGCCTATTATTGTTACTGCTATTCATTTGTACAGTGCAGGCCTCTGGTGTAATGTTTGTGGGGCCCAGTCTCTACTGCTGTGGGTATGATGGTGTGCAAGGATAGGCCCCTGCAGAATGGAGCACCACTTTGGACTTTGGACAGGCTCAGGATTTACACAGGGCCACCAACAGGTACTTGAGGGGTTGGGCACTGCCTTGGGGTGAATTTGGTGCATGCTTATTGGGATAGGCAGGTTAGGGGAACACCAGGATGGGGCAAACTGTTAGCAGGTTAATGAAGAGTGTCAAAAATTGTGCCCACCAGTGTCACCACTCTCAAAGGAAGTTTTAATTTAGGGGCACACACCCCCAAATTAGCCAGTATATTTATTTCACATGTGACCTAGGCAATTTTCAAACTTGCTTTTGCACTGGGATGCCGAGTAAGTAAAGTTGTGCTCAAGCTCTTTAAGAGCAGAAGTTTCCCATAGTCCTCTGCTCTCCTGAACATAAGTCAGATGTTACAAATGCTTCTTTTTCTGATACAGATCCCCCAGGCAGGGAAGACCTAAATGGGCCTCAGAAACCTTGATCCTCAAGGGTATCTCTATAGGTATAACATTCCTCTAAGTTGTTGGATGCCATACTGAGGATGTGGGTCCTGATCAGACCATGTATTTGCCCCCTCTTACCTGTCTTGATGTGTTTTTTTTCTTTATATCCTTAGTTGAAGAGAATCTTTTCTTCTAGTTTCCAGGTCATACTCGGATATCATTGCTCTATATGTAGTTGTAGTTTTGGTATGTCTATGGGAGAAAGTGAGCCCAGGATCTTACTATTCTGCCATACTTGACTGGGAGTGGGTGTCACAGATTTTAAAATTTTGATTTCAAGCTTACCTTATTTCTTTTTTTTTTAAAGATTTTATTTATTATTTTCAGAGAGAGAGAGAGAGAACGGGAGAGAGGCAAAGAGGGAGAGAAACATCAACATATGGTTGCCTTTCACCTGCCTCCAGCCAAGGAACTGGCTGAAGACCTGGCTTGCAACCTGGTTATGTGCCCTGGCTGGGGAATCGAACCAGCAACCTTTGGGTTTGCAGGTTGGCACCTTATCCACTGTGCTACCAGCCGGGGCAAGTTTACCTTATTTCTAAGATCACCACCTATATCACGGTGATTGACCTAAGATAATTTTAATGATATTCTCTCTAAAATGTCTAGTATTACCTTTGGGTTGATATTCTGGAAATAAAAGGACTCATAATTTAATGACACCCATGAAAACAGATAAAGGTAAGTTATTTATTCAACAAATATTCATTAAGCCTTTATATATGATAGGCAGTGGGAATATTAACAGTGAACATGACTCTTACAGTTTACTGGGAGAGAAGTAATAAAAATAATCAAGACACACAATTTGTACTATGAAGACATTATACAGGAGACTGGGTTAGGAAGGTAAAAGTTAAAGAAAAGAATTTCTGCAAAAGTGAACATTAATATGTGTTTGGGTGTTTTTGGGCCATATTCAAGAAAGGTGATGAATGTAATCTGAGGTTTGACTCATGTTGTATTAGCACGCCCTCTTCAACTGGCTGCCATTACATAGGGAACTAATTTTTTCATTTCAGCTATTAGAAAGGGCCTCCCAAGCTTTCCACTCTGGTTCAGGTTGCACTCCAGAGTAGAGGCCTGTAATGGGAAAGTTATAGAAAACGAGTGTCTTCCAATGTCAGCCTGAGTGTGGTATAGAAGGTCAAGATTTGACTTTCACGGGCATTATTGACTGACCACAGCCTGGGGACCAAGGGTTGCTGGAGGCATCTGATACCTGCTCAAGACCTCTCCAACTCTTTGGTCAATTACATCATGTCCATAGCTCAGAATCATACATGGTCAAAGTATACAATGGAAATTGGCAATATTACAAACTAAGTTGTTTTTTCTGAATATCTGGTTGTTACAAATGCCCCTCTTTACTAGTAAATGAGGTTTACTTCTGGTGACTATCTTAGCAACTGGAGAGGCTCAGTTCAATCAGGCAGATGAAACAGGCCAAAATAAGAGGTTTTGAAAATCCAGGTCTAATAAATAAACTAGAGAGAAAAGCTGGTTACAATGACCCTAACTAGGTAAAAATCAGACTTCTGATTGATACTGTTACTGTGCCTTTCAAGCAAAAAGAATAACTGAAAAATGAAGCTAATTGAAAGCAATATTTCATGAAAAAGACTGAATCCAGGCTATTTTCTGCACATTTAACAAATACCCCAATCTTCTCTCAAGAACTACCCTGCAAACACTAATAGCCATCAAAATGCGAAGATGTTCTTGTTGGAGCAAAAAGACTTAGGCATTGTACAAAGATTTGCAATAGCAGGTATCTACAAAGCTAATTAACCCTTGGCTAGAAAAATACAAACTAAATATTCTAATGATCTAGTCCTTACTTTTGGAAGTTTTATTAAAAATGGCTAAGTAGAAGAAAATCTAGACTTCCAGCCAAAATGGGGGCATAGGTAGACATACTGCATCTCCCTCACAACTAGAAGAAATTTATATCTACCTCAAAACTAAATAGAAACAACCCAAAAAGTTCAGAAAATCAAACTACATGGAAATGCAACAAATGAGGAAGTAAAGAAACACTCAGCCAAACAGGTAGGAGGGACAGAGCCAGGAAGGAAATCAGCTACATCAGCATCAGAGCTGAGGCCTTAGTGAAAAATACAGTCATATATTTAAGCTTGGGAAGCAATCCCAGGGCCAGACCACACAGCTCATGAGTCCAGCATTAAAAAAATTAGAGCCATAGCACTTTTGGCTGTGAAAACCAGTGGGGAATGGGGTGGACAAAGAAACAACAGTCTCAATGGGGAAGCAGCATTGTGCCTTCTCAGACCCCTCCCCCATATACAGCACCACAATGTGGTGAAACTCATCACCCTGCACTGACGAATTCCTAAATCTTCACCCCTTACAACATAACAAGTGAGACAGGACTACCTAAGACACAGAGACAAATACAGAAAGCTGCCAAGCTAAAGAAACAGAGAAGTGTGGCCCAAAAGAGAGAGCAGACCAAGGTGCTAGTGGGAGAACTGAGCAATGAAGAGCCAGTCAACCTAACAGATGCAGAGTTCAACAACACTGGTTAACAAGATACTCACAGACTTCACAGATATGCTTAAATACAGCAAATGCAGAAAGGAAGAAGTGAAAGGTAGGCTATGTGAAATGAAAAAGTATCCACACAAAGCCAAGGGTGAAAGGAAGGAAACCAGGGTTCAAATCAATGATTTGGAAGCTAAGGAAGACATAAACAATCAACCAGAACAGAAAGAAGAAACCAGATTAAGAAAAACAAACAAACAAACAGACAAAAAAAAAAAAACAAAAAAAAAACAAGGAGAGGCTTAGGAACCTTCAGGATAACTTCAAACATGCCAATATCTGAAGCACTGGGGTGCCAGAAGGAGAAGAGGAAGAGCAAGAAAGTGAAAACTTATGCAAAAATAATAATAAAGGAAAACTTCCCTAGTTTGGCAAAGGAAATAGCGATACGATACAAGTCCAGGTAGCACAGAGAATCCCAAACTAACTAGATTGAAGAAAAACCACACCACACCAAGACACATCATAATTAAAATGCCAAAGGTTAAGGATAAAGAGAGAATCTTAATTAAAAGCAGTAAGAGATAAAAAGAGTCACTTACAAAAGGTTTCCCATAAGACTATCAGCAGATTTCTCAAAAGAAACTTTGAAGGCAAGAAGGGGCTGGAAAGAAGTATTCAAAGTGATAAAAAGCAAAGACCTACAACCAAGATTACTCTACCTAGTGAAGCTGTCATTCAGAATGGAAGGGTACATAAAGTGCTTCCCAGACAAGGTAAAGCTAAAGCTGAAGGAGTTCATCATCACCAAGACATTATTTTTAAAAAACATTTTAGAAACTTTTTAAAAGATTTTATTACTTTTAGAGAGAGAAGAAGGGAGGGAGGACGAAAGGGAGAGAAACATCAATGAATGGTTGCCTTTCACGTACCTACAGCTGGGGACCTGGCTGGCGACCTAGCCTGCAACCCAGGTATGTGCCCTGACTAAAAATCAAACTGACAACCCTTGGGTTCACAGGCCGGCACTCAAGCCACTAAGTTACACCAGCCAGGACCCACCAAGCCATTATTATATGAAATGTTAAAATGACTTACTTAAGAAAAAAAGGATCAAAATTATGAACATTAAAAAGATAACCAACTCACAATATTAACAACAGAATCTAAAAAATAAAAACAAAAACTAAGCAAATAATCAGAGAGGGAACAGCTGCAAGGGGAAAGGAGAAGAAGGGGTGAAAGGCACAGGGATCAAGAAGCACAGTTGGTGGGTACAGAATAGACAGGTAGATGTTAAGAATAGTACAGGAGCCCTGGCTGGTGGCTCAGTTGATAGGCTCCAACCTGCAAACCCAAAGGTCGCTGGTTCAATTCCCAGCCAAAGCACATAACCAGGTTGCAAGCCAGGTCTCCAGCCAGGTCCTTAGCTGGAGGCAGGTGAAAGGCAACCATACATTGATGTTTCTCTCTCTTTCTTCCTCCTTCCATGACCTTCTCTTTAAAAATACTGAATAAACTTTTAAAAATAATAATAATAGTACAGGTAAAGGTAAAGCCAAAGAAGTCACAATGGCCCATGAACATGAACTAAAGGGGGTAGGATTTCTGGAGAGAGGGGATGCTGGGAGTGGGGAGCACAGGGAAAAGAAATTGGAACAAATGTAACAGCATAATCAGTAAAAAAAAATTTAAATGGCTGGCTAAATGACTATTCAGTCTGACAGGTAAACATACACCCCATACCACACAGCCTTCATCCAATTTGCTTCAGTGAAGGAAAAATAAAAATGTTGGATTCACTGCTATTTTTCATTTAGTAGCCACAAGGAACAAGGAGCAGCCATGTGTTTGCTGCCAGGTCACACACAGTAGAAGGAGGCAAGCTACATACTTCCTGAATGTCTTTCCTTTACATCCTTAGCTGTCCCTAGAGACCAGCAGCCACTTTTCCAAGTATTATTATCTGATTGTCTTTCAACTCTCTCACATGTCAGGATTTTCTTTTCTTTTCTGGATGGGGACCTCTTTTGAAGCTTGACTTATTGGCATAAAAATTATCCTTGGGGAAACCTTTCTACACAGAAACTTAAAATTGGTTAGATGGGAAGGAAGACACTTGGAGGGAATTTCCAGGCCAAGGATGGGGAAGGACTCCCTGAGCTCCCGGGGTCATGGAGAAAGGCTGACACAACACAATTCTGGGACAGCCAAGCCTTTCCTCCAGAATCCTGCTATTTACTGACAAATATTGTGAACATTACATTCACATATAAGAATGTCTGACTAATCTCTTGGCACAGAGCAGAATCTCTGAGTTTTAAATTTGAGTGAATTGAAAAGCAATCAATACATATTTAAAGAATGCAGCAAATGTTAGACTTTTTAAAAAGTCTACACGTGTGTGTCTGTGTGTGTATAGCATTTTCATCTGAGGTACTCAGTAGTACCTAAAATGAAGGGTAAAACTTTCTTGGACAGACTACACAATTTTATTCTCTGTGGTTTTCCAGAAGTCCAGCTCAAATCAAGCCATACTAACACTATTGCACACATTAGTTTTTCTGGGGGTGATACTGATAGCAAGCTTCCTTTATTTTTTGTATACTTTCTATGCTCTAGGTCTAATTAGAAGCAGAAAAACTGAGTTTTTAGGGGAATAAAATGTTGACAATGAGGGCAGCAGACCAAAACTTAAAGAACTTAGAGGTGGATTAATGAATTTAGTGTAGGGACCATTTAAAATTTCAAAAGGGCACATTTTCTTAATAATAATACCATGCCTTCACATGGCAACACATGGTTCCTTTAGATATGATTTCAAATGGAAGAAAAGTGCAGGCACACATATGGACCATTAGCAAAGAAGACCGACTCCTCTCAACCTTTGTCTTTGTTACAAATAATCACATTTCCATTTTACAGAAAGGGAAAGGAGGGCCATGAAGTAAAACCAAAATTCTTCACATATAGAAAAAGTTTGTGAGCTCTTATTTGGGAATGCAGTGTAACTTCAGAAAGCCTTGCATAAAGCATGTCCAATGGAGAGTATTGTAAAGAAAAAGAAACAAAGGCATAGTACCCCCAAACAGAGAGAGGCCACATAGATAGTCTGCACTCATTTGCCAATGAAAGTCCCCACAGAAGAATGTTATAAATATATGTGCTTGATTTGCTATATTTTGATTTCCCTGCTTCACCATATATTCTTAGTTTTTAAACAGCACTTGGCACATAAATTCTATAAATATAAAATGAAAGTGAGGTATTGTAAATGAATAACTGTGATAACCATGGAACAAATGGTTTAACAAGTCAAGTCCCTGGCCTCAATGCCATCACCTTGTAGTCCCCAGTTACATATTAAAACCAGGAGATTTTTCTGGCTGTAGCATTACAATAGCCAAAAGTCCTCTTGTTATTAGTGACATAAAGAGATTTGTGGCCTCCTTCCATAGAGCCTCCATTTTTCCTCCACTTTACTGGCCAAAACATCTCTTCCCAGGTTGTAATTCAAAGTGGAGAAATATTTGGAAAGAGAAGCATTTGGGGATGAAAGGTGCAGAGTAATAGAAGTCTGGTCACAATGCCTCAAGGCTAAACATCACCCTTTCCTATTTGGGCAAAAACTTCTACACTTCACATTCATCCCTGTTTAATGGTTTAATTCAGATGCATCAACAGGAAGATAAAAACTTCTTGGTTTGCCTTAGTACTGACTCAAAAACATTGATAGTACTTTGCTGGGCTTTTGACTGGCTGCAGTCTCCCAGCTGGTACTGTAAAGGTATCCATGCCTCAGTCTTTACGTAAACACTTGCATCGTTAACCACAGCTGCATTGTAAATCAGAGCCACAGAAAATATTCTTGTTTTGGGGATGACCTGAAGCACCTCAACTCACTGACATGACTCAATAAAAGAAACTGGGAAAAAGTATTATAAGAACTGCACATGCTCACAGATGATACTGGGAAATTTGGGTGCTGTGTGATAGAGACATTCCACATTTGGCTGTCTTAATCAAAGTGATTCAGAAAGGTACAGAATCAAAGAGAACCAAGATGGAGAGGGAGCAGGTGGAGCTACACTAATCTCTTCCCAATACCAAAATGGAATTACAACTTAATTGCGGAGAAATCATTCAGTATAACCAACAGAACACCAACTGGAGAGAAGCCTTATTACCACAGATTGAACAGAAGATGCCGATTCATCACAACGTGACCCTTAGGAAGTGTGGAGGTTCGAGAGAGTTGGCGGGGGTTCCCATGGGTGGCACTAGAAGAGAAACATCACAGCAGGTGGGGTTCCACCCGAGAAGAGTGAGATCTAAACCCCCAAGTGAGCTTCCCAGCCTACAGCAACAAAGCTGAGAGTAAAACAACATCCAGCTGTGAAAAGCAAAAAGCCTCCAGGTTTAGCCAGCTTGACAGAGACCTAGATCTTAAAAGGACCACACATGAAAATACAGTGGTGCCCACCTACCCTGGAATCCAGCAGAGAAAAGACAGAGTGGACTAGAGAAGCTTCGGGAAAGTTTGGGTTAGTGGCTTTAGGGGGAGAGTTGAGGGAGCAGCCCATGGGTCCAGTGCTGACCCATCCCCCATCCAGCTGGCAGACCACTCTTCTCCAAAGGGTGGTAGCCTGAGGGGAAGCCACATCACCACCCCACCCATAAGTGGAATTGATCCACCCCACCCAGAAGTGCCTACACCTGACCTCAGATAACAGGTTGATTGGATTAACAATTGAATTCATTTGTCCTGCCCAGAGGTGCCTAAAACTGACCCCTGATCACAGACTGATTGGATTAACAATTAAAGTAGACAGACAGTGAATCTCTGGGTCTCAAACGGGCTGACTAGGCCCAGACTGGGACTCCAGCTGACAGCACCAAATATGGAGCCAGGAAGTAAAAAATGTGCACATCTACAACACAGAAGGTCACACCACTAAGATAGTAAGTCAAATCAGACCAATCCAAGAAGCAGAAACAAAAAAAAGTACCCTAAAATGGGGAGACAAAGAAACAACCCCCCAGCAATTGGAAAGGAGAAATCCCCAGGAAGAACACAAAATGAAACAGAAGCAAGCACACTATCAGACATGGAATTCAAAATGATGACAGAGAAGCTCAATGAGCTCAGCAAGTTCAAAGAAAACCACAAACAACTCCAGGGGAATTTTGAAGAACTCCAGGGGAACTACAAAGAACTCCAGGGAAGCTACAAGGAACTTACTGAGAACTACACCTGCATGAAAAATGACATAGAAACCATCAATAAGAGCCAGGAGGCAATGAAGAATACAATTTCTGAATTGAAGAACACAGTAAAAGAAATCGAAAGCAGGCTAGAGAAAGCAGAGGATCAGATCAGCAAGCTGGAGGTCAATGTAGAAAAAAATTCCCAGGCAGTGCAACAAAATGAAAAAAGACTGAAAAAAGAAAGAGAACTGCAGGACAACATGAAACATAATAACATCTGTATCATAGGAGGAGCAAAGGATAGAAAACCTGTTTGAAAATATAATGACAGAAAACTTCCCTAACTTGAAGAGAAAGTCATGCAAGCTCAGGAATCACAGAGAGTCCCAATGAAGATGAACCAAAACAGGCTCACTCCAAGACACATCATCATTAAAATGGCAAAGTTCAAAGACAAGGAGAGAATCCTAAAAGCAGCAAGAGAGAAACAGCTAAGAACATACAAGGGGGCTCCCATAAGGTTATCACCTGATTTCTCAACAAAAACACAAACCAGAATGGAATGGCAAAAAGTATTTCAAGCAATGAAAAACAAGGACTTACAACCAAGAATACTCTACCCAACAAGCCTCTTATTCAAAATGGAAGGTGAAATAAGGAGTTTCCTAGACAAAAGAATACATCTCCACCAAACCAGCATTGCAAGAGATGCTAAAGGGTCTGCTTTACGAAAATGAAGAAACAGAGAAACAGACAGGAACACAGGTACAAAGGGAAAAATAGATCATGATTAAGTACCTATCAATAGTAACTTTACAGGTTGCAAGCCGGGTCTCCAGCCAGATCTGTGGCTGGAGGCAGGTGAAAGGCAACCGTACATTGATGTCTCTCTCCCTCTCTGCCTTTCTTTCCTTCCCCTCTCTCTAAAAATAATAAATAAAATCTTAAAAAAAGAATTATTAAAAATAAGAATGTTAAAGATAAATGGATTAAATGCACCAATCAAAAGACATAGGGTAGCTGAATGGATAAGAACCAACTTTAATCTATGAATGGTTTAAAGTGATCTTGTTGTAAATAGATTTTACTAACTATAAGGTATAATTTTGTATATTGTATCTGCATTACTGCAGGTTAACTTTTCTTAGATTGGGAAACTCATGATACTTGCAATAACTCAGAAAAATCGAATGCATTTAAGGAAGAAGAAAAAGTAAGAAAATGTGGATGTACATTACATAGAATACATGCTATCTTTCTTATTCACTGTTACATAATATGTGCTCATTTGTGGGTGTGTAATATATAGATTTTGTTAGCAATTTATGTTTTAAATAGCAACCAACTGGTGATTGGTGTGTTGAGAAAACAGTCAATCTTTAGGTTAGAAAAGATGCTGCTGAGAATGAAGACCAATTTGGATGGAAGTTGCAAACTACTAAACTATATGATTCGTGTACATAGGCAATATATATTCTCATATTAGCATGTAAATTAGATGAGATTCCTTTCAACTAAATCATGTAAATATACGTTTCCAGTTATGAAGGCCCCCCAAACTGGGGATGCTTGGGAAAATGAATTAATGCTATAGTAAACTTTATTATTGAAATGTGAACATACCTAATCTCTACCTCAACAGACTCAAATAGTTCACAGGTTAGTTGAGGACCACATAGGAAGTCAACCATAACTTTAAAAAATAGCTAGAATACTATTCTACAAAATTATTTAAATCCTAGGGATGTTTATTTTTTACCTCAACTTAGTAGACATGATAATTTCTACTCTGGGGACTGGCTGAGCACTGTGAGTGCCATTATTTCTGAAGGCTTCCACTTGTAAAACACATGTAGAGGAAAAACAGAGGGTATTGAAAGAAGACCTGTGCACAGACAAAAATAATAATAATAACAATAATAATAATAATCTACTATTTAAGATGGAAAACTCCAAAAAGAATAAGTTGTAGTTCCAGTAGCTTAAAATAGAGTTGTATTATTGGAGGGGGGAGGGTCTGACTCAAAAACTAAATTCATTTTTCACTATGGGTTTGGCACTGTCTCTAAGACAACTTTTACAAAAGTGAGTTCTGCAATACACCATTTCTGTGATATATTTCACAAAAATAGCATTTCAGAATAAAATAAGTTTTAAAGAAAAAATACTGCTTAATTTGCTACAGTATACCTAAAATTCTATCATTTAACATATAATAATTATTTAACCTATTGGCATATTTTAAATTTTTTGTATTAACTCTTCAAAATCTAGTGTGTACTTTAAATATGTATAAAAGTATGTATATGTGTAAAGATATTTTTGCATGTGTTTGGTAATATTGCAATTCATATTCATTAAGAGTGAGTTTTTCTTTTATTTTTTTTAGGAATCATTGCAGAGTGTGTAATTGTTTGGTACATATAAAAATCCGCTCTGTCTTCAACATTTCAACATTACTTCCTAGGCCTTCTTGGAAAATTCAGTGTTTGTTTCTATGGTTTAAGTAGTACAAACATGAGAAACTGAATGCTAAAATGATTTGAAAGAGAAACCACACTAATTATTACTGTCTACACTAGATTTCAATACATTCACTATGAATTTTCACAAAAATCAGAGAAATTCTTATTTTTTTATTAGAGCACTATTTCTCCTTTCTATTCTAGATATCTGAGTGTTTTCCAAAATTCACTCAAAAATCTTACAATACTGTAATGGAAATATTACTGTTCTATCTTGAGGAATCACTGGAGAAAGTGTCAATTTTTATATACAAACCTCTGTTTCTTCAGTATTTTCAACATTAATTCCTATGTCTTGTTGAGAAAGTCACTGTTTTCATGGTTGGGGTAGTACAAACAAGATAAACTGAATGCCTATCTGATTTCAATAAAGAACTCATACAAATTCTTACATTTTGCACTGGATTTCAACATACTTTAAGAATCTTCACAGATATCACAGAAGCTTTTTCTTTTCATTAAGGTGTTCTTTTGCTTTTTTCTATTTTAGATATTCATGTCTTTCACAAAATGCTTATAGAAATCTTAAAATTCTATAACAAAATATCACTGTTCTAACTAGACGAATCATTAGAAAAAGTGTACTTTATTAGTAAATATTGAACTTCTCCATTCTTTAGGATTGTCAACATTGCTTGCTAGGCCTTGAGGGAACCTCAGTGATGTAATGGTTTAAGAAATACAAACATGAGAAACTAAAGGCTGAACTTACTACAATGAGGAAGTGACAGAAATTCTTACTCTCTACACTAGATTTCAACGTATTCACTAATAATTTTCACAGATAGAACTGGATATCTTAGTTTACATTAGTGGCTATCTGATTATTTCTACTCTAGATATTCAAGTGTTTTCCAAAATGTACACTGAAATTTACAATACTATAATAGAAATATCGCAGTTCTAACTAGAGGACCCATTATAGACAGAGTAATTAGTGCAAATGGAACGTCACTGTTTCGTCAGCACGTTCAACATTACTTGCTAGGCCTTGTTGGAAAACTCAGTGTTTTAATGGTGTAACTAGTACAAACATGAGAAACTGAATGCTAAACTGATTTCAATGAGGACACCCCGATAATTATCATTTTTTACACTATGTTCCAACACATTCATGAAAAACTTTCACAAGTAACACAGAAACAGTTATATTTCATTAGATTGCTATTTCTGCTTCTTTCTATTCTAGATATTTTTGTGTTTCCCTAAATGCACTAAAAAACCTTGCAACAATATTACAAAAATATCACTGCTATAACTACAGAAACCACTGGAGAAACTGTACTTCTTTTTGGTACATATAGATCTTCACTCTTTCCTCAGTAGTTTCAACATTACTTGCTGAGCCTTGTGGGAAAACTCAGTGATTTCATTCTTTAAGTGATACAAACATGAAAAACTGAATGCAAAATTGATTTAAAAGGAAAACACCCCGATTTTCACATTCTACACTAGACTTCAACATATTCCCTAAGAACCTTCACAGATATCACAGAACCTCTCAAATTTCAGTAGTGTGCTATCTCTGTGTCTTTTTACTAAGGACATTTGAGTGTTTCCAAAAGAAAAAAAAAGTAATTCTTTAAACAAATGAATTAACGTAGGCATTTTGAAATAATGAAAAGAAAACTTTGCATTAACATGATTTGAGAAGCTGACAGAAGGCAGTAATTAAATGGTGGTGAATTGTCTGGATGTGAAAGGAAAAAAAAGTACATATTGGTGCTTACAGAATAGAAAAGGGGATGTTAAGTAGAATAAAGGAAATGGAGAAGCCAAAGAATGCATGAACTAAGGGGGTCATTGACAGAGGAAATGGGGTACTAGGTGGAGGGGGACAATGGGGGTGGATTTGGACAACTGTAATAGCAAAATAAATAAAATATATTTGAGGGAAAGAAAAGTACAGAATCATCCCTGGTCCAAAGAAATTCTGGATTATTTTGACCAGATTCTTATACCTTTTCCTGCATCTTTAAGTAAAATTGGAATGTTTGAATAAATGACAAAAAAGTTCTTACTAACTGCTTACTATAAATAATAATGTTGCATTTCAGAGGTTTCACATTTTGGAGCCATTTCAAATAAGGTACAGGTAAGGAACTGGAATCACACACTCACTCCTTGACTTTTAGGGGCTGGAAAGAACATTGGTAAGGCTGTGAGAGAATTTCCCTACCACTCTCTTGGATACCACTCACTGCCAGCCTTTGGAACAGATGTGGCCATTCTTGTCTATAATTTTCAGAAAACTTCTATGACACAATTTGGTAAGTGGATGGAATGTTAGAGTGTGTATGCTCAACTTGAGAAGATCTTAAGTTTGTAAAAGTTCCAGTGGTTTCTTACCTGGGGTGAGAGAGGGTACTAATATTTATTTAAATCCCCATTGTGTCACCATGGATGGCACATTGTCTGATCATAGTTGCTTTTTGAGGTTTTCTCTGTACTTTGAAGATAATACAATTATAACTCTAAAATATTTTTCATAAACAATTATCCAGGGGGGTATTAAAGATAAGAATTTTATAATTCTATTATAAAGGTCAAAATGCCTTAGGTTCAGAGAAAGAAGGATCAGATGTTTCTATATGTAATCTCCTATTGTTTGCATAAAAGCACCATAGTATGATATCAAGAGTGTTTCACTTGATTGTTCTCAGCCCCTTTAATTTAAAATAAATAAAGAACAGTTATTTTAAATTATAGGACTTCAGATTTATTACCTTAGGCTTCAGTTATAAAATAGGAACCATGTTATGTAAATGTATTAAATACAAGTTGCTTGTAATTTGGTAGGATCTGAAGTGTAGATTTCAATTAAGTTATAATTCTACTTTCTTCCTTATTTATCTGTCATCTACTTAAATCTATAATTTCAAAAAGCTCTAGCACTTAATGTTTTCAAATAATTCTCCTGATTTCTTTATGATATATATTTATTTAAATCAGTAATTGCACAATCCAGAAATTAACCACTGATAAAAATATGGTATGTATTTCCTAGATTTTTTTGTTGTTGTTCTGTGTGTTTGTGTGTGTGTGTGTGTGTGTGTGTGTGTAGAGGAAGAGAGAGAGAGAGAGATTATATATATTGCTATATAATACTAGACTTCTCTTAACTTCACATGGTAAATGTATCTTTTCAACACATATTTTTAAAAAGCACAATTTTTAATGGTCACAAAGCATTCCAGTGCATGGATGCACATTTTCATTAGCTGGTTTTCTGGATTTTTTCCATCATTTTAAATTACTACTAAATTATATATCTTTGTATATCTTTTTGTAATATATATATATATAAAATATATATAATACATTATATATGTATAACCTTAGATAAAGAAGTTGCAGGTGGGATTGAATTTGGGGGGAATGGGTGGGAGGGGGACAGAGGGGAGCAAAAAGGGGATGGATGTAATACAACAACAATAAAATTTTTAAAAAAAGAAGTTGCAGGAGTATAGCTATGTCTACGTATTTTAATACTTATAACTTATACTTAATACTCTGAAAATTATAATTATAAATTTGAGCCTTTGAAGCATTTGAACATGAAATTGGTGACAGTTGACCATTTTGTCTATAAAAGTATTTTCATATGATTCAATATTCCACAAGCATAACATTTTTAAAAGAATTGTAGTGGAGAGAAGATGGCGACAGAGTAGAGAGCAGTGCTGATGGTGTTCTCGAGTACCAAAGCGGCTAGAGGACAAGATAGGGAGCGTGAGATGTCTTCAGGACCCTAGGAATTGGAGCGGGCAGCATCTGGACACAGGGGAGCACAACCCAGAGGCAGAGGAGGCCAGCAGGACAGTAGGTGAGGCGTTCCCGACCGACCGGCGTGCCGAGGTCGGCTCTGGGCAGTGGCAGCTCTTCCCAGAGGGGCGCGTTTGACTGAGGACAGCTCCAGGCTCCCTGGCTACTGTGGAAGTCTCAACAGTGAAGTGCAGGGAGCGAGGGCAAATGCCATAGGGAATGCGGAATTGAACTCTTGCAGGGGAGGGACTGTGTGAGAGACTTGCTCCGGCAACAGGGAGAGGAGGCTCCAAGCGGGGCTAGAGGTGGAGTCCTGCAGGAAGCCAGAGCAGTGGAGTGGGGAAGCGCACCAGCCAGGGTGGCGAGAGGGCTGAAAACAGTGCTGCTGGGCCACCTGGGAAACAGCAGCTAGAAGCCCCTGTGACGGGGGAGGCCCAGCCCTGCGCAACCACACAGGCCTCCAGGCTCCGAGGAAACTCCAAACGGCAAGCCTGCGAGCCAGGAACTAGTAGTGGGGGCAACTGACCCACCATTGCTGGAGACAAAGGCCTCACCGCCCATGCCTGGGAGGGGCTCATCACAGAGGCAGCTTAAAGGACTCCACAGAGAGCTGGTTGGCTTGGAGGAGTGGTGCCCGCCTCGTAAGGGCGGGACAGTGTAGGTGGACCCCGGACAGTGTTGACAGACAGGGGCGGCCTCCTCCCTGAACTGCGTGGGCGGGGCCAGTCATCATAGGGACCTGTAAAGTTGCAGGCAGCCCTGCAATGGTGCTGGGTACTCATCCTGGGCAGGAACCTCCACCAGGAGTGGGAGGGGGCTTCCTGCGGGCTCCAGAATACCGGGAGCCCTCACCCAGCCAGGCTGCGGAAGACCCAGCTTACCTGGGGGTGGACACTCAGAATCAGCCCTGAATGTGACAATCAGAGGCCCTGCCACGCGCCAAGACTGGCTAGAATAAAGACTATAGAATGTAAAGTCCTGACTAAGAAAAAGAGGCAGCCTCAGGAAAGGGATTGCTGCTAATCTCAAACACCCGAGTTATACCAAGAGCAATATGAACTATTAATCCCCAACATATCCTTTGCAAAAGTTACTTCTCACATATTCTTAATCCCCCCCATACCTCAATCCACCTAAATACCGAAAACCCTCCCCCTACTCTCGAATTAAAGTCTACTCACTCTGTGGCTACAACACATTCCCAGTCCTCAATTTAAGTATTCCTCCCTTCCACAGCCACCTAAACCCTTTATTCTTTTCCTCCTTCCTCTTTTTTTTTTTTTTTTTTTTTTTTTTTTTT
>PVIW01014360.1:0-23781 GCA_004026585.1 Noctilio leporinus | reverse complement strand
GTTATTGGCTTATTCAGGCTTTCTGCTTCTTCTGGGTTCAGTTTTGGTAGATTATATCTTTCCAGAAATGTGTCCATTTCATCCAGGTTGTCATATTTTTTGTCATAGAGTTGTTTGTAGTAATTTCTTACAATCTTTTGTATTTCTGAGGTATCAGTTGTGATTTCCCCTCTTTCAGTTCTGATTCTGTTTATTTGGGAAGGACTATCTTTTTACTGTGTCCTTGCACTGTGGAAGGGGCAAGGGAGCTGCCTGGAACTTCATAAGGGCACTAATTCAGTTCCTGAGGGCCCCACCCTTATGACCTAATCACCTACCAGAGGCCCCACCTCCCAGTACTCTTGCATTGGGGGTTAGATTTCAACATGAAATTTGGGGGTCCTCAAACATTCAGTCTATAGCAGAGAGCAGTGAATACAAACATTTGGAAAACAACAGTCCTGTCCTCTAGGTGGCTCTTGTTTCAACGGAAAAAACAAGGATTAGGCAGCCCAGTCCATCTGAGCTTAATCCCATCTTTAACCATGCTCCTGAGTCATGACCCTGGGCAACTTCTCCAAGCTTTGCTTTTCTCTGTTGAAAATGGGAGGACTAATACTCATACTGCTGATGTGTTGGGCAAATTCAATAAAGAAACAAATACGGAATGCCTGGTACTGTACATGGTAGGTACTCAATAGAAGTCATGTTATAACACACACATATCCCCTTCCAAAGTAGGGAAAAGACAGACATATGCACACTTTATAAACACAAAATAGATAGAGGTGAAAGCAGTCCTGAGGGGACCGAGTCATGCGGGCCTTAAATGCCAGCCTCCAGCATGTGACCCTCTGTGAGCAGTGAGAGCCAGTCAAGGTTACTGAGCCAGGGACGATCACAAGCAGAGCTTCCTTTTAGGAGGAAGATCATGTTGGCAGCCCCGAAAAGGGAGAAGATTGAAGGAAGAAAGCTGTGATCTCCTTCTTCCCACCCCTGTGGTGTAACTTCACTCAGCCTCCACCCTAGCCCCTGAGTTCTGTCCTGCAGCCTGGGAACCTAGGACCTTGTTTCAGACCAGCTTTCTCCCAGCCATTTTCTCTTTCTCAGGACCCCTGAGTATTCTGAGGTTTGGCAGTGCTAGTGATGAGCTTCTTGCCAAGCCAGCCAATCAGACAGCAGTCTTGGAGGGAGAGCATCTCTTTTCCAAATCCCCTGCCTTTGTGCTGGAACGCAGCCTGACTCCTGGAGGCAGTTGGTGGAGCGAGGCAGTGAAGGGGCAGGCCTCAACCCCGCTCACTGGGCTCGGCTGTCATCCTGGGAACCTGGGCTCCCGGAGAAGTGTGGCTTGCCAGCTTGGCAGACACCAGAAATCGCAAAAGACCAGAACCTAATTCAGGTTGATGGGTTTGGTGCCCTCTGGGTGTGTACCCCTCCCCCCAGCCAGACCTGCCATACGGAATTCTGTGCTTCGTCGACTCCAGCATTGATTTTCCACGGTCTGCAGCTCTCGAGATGGCACGACACACTCCTGAAAGAGGAGTTTAGAAGAATAAGTCAGCGATGGCAGCAGATTTACGTCTTTGCCCTGTCCTTCCTGCACCCTAATCAGGGAAAATGCCAATGTTCCCAGAAGCAGAGTGGACACAGTCCAACTTGGTGTGACGCAGCCACTGGGGAGTCGGTAGGGACAAGTGCTGCCCCCCGCCCCAAATTCTCCCATTCCCCGGCCCCGGAGATTCACTTAGCAAGGGTGAGAACTTAGGTTAGAGTTGTGGAGATGCAGATGGGTGCATACTCCTCACAGGCATTTCCCTGAGGCTGCCCTATGGTAGTCTGTGCCAGGTGCTGGGAGATTGGAGACAAATAAAACTTGTGCCAGCTTCCTGGGAGCTTAGAGTCTGTCAGGGGAGTCAGCTCAGTTAAAAAGCAATAATGGCTGTGACAAGGCACCATGATAGCCAGGGGAGGAAGCAATTATCTGTCTGGGACACAGGGCTTCCTGGAGGAAGTGACATCTAAGCTAGGCTTTGAAGGCCAAATGAAAGAGATCACTGGCAGACACAGTGGGGAAATGGATGGCTTATGCTAAGGCCTGTAGATGGGGGAAAAAACAGAATGTATTTTCTTCTGGTGATGACAAGTCATTTCCTCAGTGAGGAAAATGGGGGCAACTGGTGGGTGATGAGGACCATTGAGGCCTGAGGAAAAGGTCAGGACTAGGGAAGTGTGGATGTACTTCAAGACAGAGTTAGGATTACAATTAGGTTTGGGATTCAGAAGCAGGCAAAGAGGACATTTAACTATCAGATTGGCAAAATAACAAAAATGCCTGTGCTTTACCTGTATTATCTCATTTAGACCTCGGAACAAGCCTGAGGGGTCAGAGCTATTCTTATCACATCTTGTCTGGCAGATGGGGATATAAAGGGACGGGGAGGACAGTGACTTGGCCTAGGTCACATGCTTGGTATGCGGTGGTTGCCAGCAGCGGGGAGCTGGGGAGGAATGCGCAGTTAGTGTTCAATGGGTACAGAATCTCAGTCTGCTGCACCACCAAGTGAATGTACCTAACGCCATTGAGCTGCACACTGAAAAGTGGTTAAAATGGCACCTGTTCAGTCGTGTATATTTCACTACGGTTTGAAAAGACAGACAAAGCAAGGGTGTGGAAATACATAGGTATTGCAGCTTCCCTATGGGCAGGTGGGGAGGGCCGGAGCCCAGCCAGGCCAGGCCTGGGGGCTGAGGACCCAGCTGTGCTTTTCTGTGTGCTGCTGGGGGCAGGTCTCCTGGTCTTTCTGTGAAAACTGAGGAAGCTGGCTGATTCAGATTTCCTCCAGTGTCTGCGGTCTGTGGCCCTGCCTTATAAGGAAGGCTCAACTCAGGCAGAGGGTGAGGTAAAAGGCACGGGGAAGCTGGACCTTCATCATACTGGACATTTCTAATCCTTGGACTTACATAATTGTGTGTCAGAAGAATGTGCCTTGCAGGAATGAAATCCTTGAGGGTCCTGGCAGGAGGCAGGTACTACACTCGAACTGGGTCATCAGGGAAAGTTTACCAAGAGTCTATTTACAGAGGTGTACAAAAAGCTGGGGGAACCAAAAGAGGACCTGAAGAAGCCAGCATGGGGAAGGTGACTTTGCTAAGAACAATACTTGGAGGAAGGGATCTCGGGAAATAAATACTCACACCTCTCTTCTCTGGCCCTTAGTCTTCTGCCAGGACCTCCCATTGGCCAAACCCAACAGGAATGCAGAGGACAGTCTTGGGACTAGAACAGGGTGGCAAGATCTGGCAAAGAAGTCAGAGGGGCAAATGGAAGGGCCAATCCAAAGCACCAAAAATACCCAGCGGCCTGGCCAAGGCTGCCAGGCAGTGTCTTCTCCTGGTGATCCCTACCCTTCCAAAGGCTGATCCGACACCCAGGATTAGAGGGAGCTCTGGACTCTTTCTGGCCTGGAGTGGAGCTGTGCAGTCTGCTGGAAAGAACCTTGCTTACTAGGGTGAGAGCATTGGCCAGGGGCCCAAACCTCCCATCGGTGCGGTGATCAGCATGTGTATGTTCATTCAGTGGCTTGTTCCGCTCACCTCTCCTAAAAAGACTAGGTGTCAAGCCAGAACTGGGAGGCTCTGAATGAAGAGTGTAGCTCCACCAGCTCTGGGAGTCCTGAGGCAATGCTCAGTCACCTTCTCTATAAAATGGGTTCACCAACCATCTTTTCCTCCAAGAGTTGTCCTGAGAACTCAGAGAACAGTTTTGAAAAGAGGGAGGTACTGCTCCTGGCATGCAGGAAGGGCTCCACGTTTGGGGGTTAATGGCCTGTTGCTAGTAAGCACCTACCCTATTTATTCACCACCCTCTTACCCTGTTTGAGGGAATTGTTGCAACTATCTTATATTGTACTTGCACTTGTGGCCCCAGGAGAAACCACTGACCCCTGCTTCTCCCTGAATTGCCAGGGCTTGGAGTTGGGTTTACTACTGTCAACATTGACACATTGCCAATGACATTAAGTGCACTTGCTCATGGGGACAGCCCTGGTTGGTAGGCAATACTATTAGGCCCAGGTTAAAGGTATGGAAATGAGCCCAGAGAGGTTAAGCAACTGGCCCAAGGTCACAGAGCTGGAATTTGAACCCGGGAGTACCGCCTTCAATATTGCTGCGCACTGAAATGAATCAGTAAGCAGACACCGACGCGCACCCGCCCCTACCATGTATTCACGGTGGGTGGCTGGGCTCGGGGACAAAGGCCCGGCAAAGCCGGACGTGGGCCAGCCGAGTCCGCCGGCGGGCTGGGGCGCGGAGCGGGCCCTTTAAGTGGGGCTGGCCGCGGCCTGGGGGGCGGGCCGGGGGCGGGCCGGGGGCGGGGGCACAGCGGGCCTGGCCGGAGGCGCGCGGAGCGGAGGGTGGCGGTTAGCAGCGGCGTCTCGTGTCGGCCGGCCGGGCTCCGGATTGCGCTCCGCCCCAGTTCCCGAGCCGCAGCCTCGGCCCGCGCCCCCCGCGCCCCCCGCGCCCCCCGCGCCCCGCACTCGCTCTCGCCCCGCGGAGGAGCGGCCATGCCGCCGCGGCGCAGCATCGTGGAGGTGAAGGTGCTGGACGTGCAGAAGCGGCGGGTGCCCAACAAGCATTATGTGAGTGCGGCGCGGCCCCACGCCCCCTCGAGCCCGGCCGCCCGGCGGCAGGGAGCCCGGCCCGGGAAACTTCTGCCCCCTTCGCCCTCGCCCCCACCTCCCCTCTCTGCGCCCGCCGCCCGGCCTCGCCGGCGGGTCTCTCCCGGCTCCTCCCCGCCCCTCCCCCTCCTCGGTGCCGCTGTCGCCCTCTCCCTTCCTCCTCGCCCCCCACTCGCCTCTGTGCCGCGTCTCTTCCCCGGCCAGCCCCCCTTGTTCCCCCCACTCCTGTGCTGTCCTTCCGTGGAAAAGTCTGGCCCCAGCTGATGCAGAGACAGGACGGCGGCCGGGTCTCAGAGCCCCCACCCCTCCCCCGTCCACAGGCGTTCGGACCGCAGTGTCCCGCCACAGGTAGCCCTTCCAGGGTTCGCCAAGTTCGGCTCCGTCCTCCTGGAGGGGCCGACGGAGGGGGTCCCTGAGGATGGATCCTTTGAGTGCCTGCACCTTCCAAGAGTTGAAAAAAAAAAATAAGTCCCTGCCCCCTCTCTCCAGTGATTTCAGTTTTAAAATGTACCCAAGTTTTCTCCTGGTGTCTCCGTCTGTGACGTGGGGAATCTTGTTTAGTGCTGGTGAGGACTTGCGAAAATGGGCCAGTAGCTTCATTCTGCAGACGGGCAGGCTGAGGGTCAGAGGCTGCATGTTCTGGAAGGTGGAGCTGAATCCTGGTCCTCCCTGGCTGGGGAAGGTGGGCCTGGGGCCCATGCTGAGCCGCAGGTGGGAAATGGCTTCCACAGCAGCTTCCCAGCTGAATCTGGGGTTGCAGGGGCCCTGGGACCATCTGAGACGTTTGCGGCAGAGGGGTAGCGGGGTTGTAGGCTGTTGGGCCCAGGTGAGGCCTTGGGGCGGCCTCTCCACGGGAGGGAGGGGGGCTGTGGTGTCTGGTGGGAGCACCTAGTTGCAGAGAAGTCCACCAGGAAGGGAAAAGGAGCAGGAGGGAGGGAAAAAACCCTAACAAAGAAGAGCAGAACAATGCATAGCACTGGGCGTTGGCTGGCTAACTTCAGCTCCCTGGCCTCCCCACAAGTCGCCTTTGGGTCTCTTTTCTTAAGAAGCTCATTCTTATAAAGCAGATGGACCTGCCCTCCCTGAGCCTCCCGTAAAATTCTGAGAGGAGCGAGCTGGAATCCACTCTGCGCTCTACGAGAAAGGGTGTGCTGTGTGAGTCTGTATTGTTATTGGCTGGGCAGCTGGTTATTCAGCCCTTTGCCAGGCGGGGAGAAGCTATTTCCTGGACCTGTGGCATCTTTAAATAGAGTGAAGTTTCCCTTGATTCCAGAACTGAGCCAAATTGTCTCGTGTGTGTGTGTGTGTGTGTGTGTTCCTTCTTTTCTTCCTTTCCTTTTGTGAATTTAATTTTATTTTTATGAATTGTCTCAAATGCTGCCACATCTGGGTTTCTTGTTTGAACCTGTTGAGTGAGTAACTGGGTTGCCTCTTTGGTGTGAGCGAGTCTCACCCACTGACATGGCGAAAGGAGGCTGTCAAATGCTCCGTTCCACCTCCCTCCAGGGGTGCGAGCTGCCAAAACCCGAGCAGACAGCCACCCAAAATTGGCACCACCCTCCTGCCACTCATACATCAGGTCGAGGTTCTTGAGCCCACATGACAGATGAGGAAACTGAGGCTCAGAAAGGTGGGGTCCTGTGCCTGAGGTCACAGTCAGGGACGGAGCAGGGGTGTAAATGCATGTTTGTTGGACCCCAAAAGTGGCATTCCACCAGACCTCACCACTTCCCAGATCCCATACCCTCAGAATTTCCCTCAGCAAAGCTGCCTGAAAATCCGGGAAGTCTGCCATCCTTTGGGACCACCCTGAAGCCTACATTTTCTGCTTAGCCAGGTCCCTTTCTGCCAGTGTTTTGAAGGTTCTGCAGCTTTGAGAGACATCTTTCTAAGCTTTCCACCACTTTTTAGGAGGCTCTTGAGACAGATCTCTAAATGTTCAAATATGGGTTTGGGTTCAAACCTTGGCTTTGCAATGGGCCAGCTGCCTCACAGAGCCTCAGTTTCCTCGTCTATAAGCTGAGGGTGAGGTTGCCCACTCCCTGGGGGGAGGGACCATGTGACTGGCAGGGTTGGCTCTCCATAGCTGTTCAATGCCTGCCTCCCTGCCCCTTAGTGTCCATGTCACTCTGGGAACATGCTGAAGTCACATGAGAAGGGATTTTGCCAAGAACTTGTTTTGCTGTGTTTAGTCACTCTTGTGATTCAAGGTGGCCCCTCTCCCTCCACTCTCCAGCCTCTGGGTTCATCAGATGGAAGAGGGGCCATGGGTTGAACAGAAACTTGAGTCATCCATAAGACTAGAGCAGATTTAGTGCCACGTGGCGGGGGATCTGAACCGACCAGAAACTGCCAGCGGCCCCCACCCCACCAGCTCTTGGTGGTGGGGGTCTGGACGTTTATCCCACTTGGCCGCCTCCTTTCCTGGCCCACCCACCCTGGAGAGAGAGTGTGAGCAGGGAAGCTGGACTGTCCTGGCCTCTGCTACTTCCTGCTTCGTGGCCTTGGACTGGTGGGTTTACCTCTCTTGGCTCCGTCTTCTGTGCTCTGCACATTGTGAACACAGCTGCTCTTGCCCCTACAGCAGACTTTATCAAACTCAGCACGGGTGACATTTGGAGCCGGATCATTCCTTGCTGTGTTGTAGAATGTTGAGCAGCATCTTTGGCGTCGACCTACTATCATCCCGCTCCTCAATGGTGACAACCAGAAAGGTGCCTAGAAGTGTTGCTGAGGGGGTCAAAATTACATGCACCCCAACGTCCAGCCACTGCATTAGGATATATAAATCAGTGACCGAGAATTCCAGGCACCAAGACCTTAGATTCCCTCCAGCCCACTCCGCATGCGTGGTCAGCCCAGCCTGGTCACAGGTGCTGGACATAATCATTGGAGAACTGGATCTGGGGTTCCCAGCTGCCCAGTTCCCAGCTGCAGGGCTGGGCCACCTGCTCCCCATGAAATGGCATCTTTTCCCTGATCAGAGTGGCGTCTCCTCTATGCCTGGCCCCAGCGTGGGCAGAGCCCCAGGCCAGGTCTGAAGGATGTAGAGGCAGAAGCTCCTGCGGCCTCTCCAGTTCCAGCGGTTGGGTAGCAATTCCTGCTGGCGATGTTATTTGGAGGCTGCTGACCTCTGTTGGAGGCAGGGAGGTGGACTGTGGGGGCTGCTGCCTTTCTCTGCCATCATCCTTCCTTGCCCCTGAGCCAGGGCTTTCTGAAGGAACGGGAGGGTCTTTCAAGTGCGACTCCCCAACTGGGTTATCTTCTGGCTTTAGGGTAGGAGGAAGCACCCCCTGTAGGTTTTGTGGGTTTTCTTTGGATCCCCATTTTCTGCACTGGAGTAGGGTGGACAGAAGCCTTGGGTTTAGAAGAGGCGTCATCATCAGGGGCCCAAGGAGCTGGTTTGTTCTGTCACAAGATCGTTAGATGTTAAGAAGAGCAAGTTGGCCGCAGTAGTTAGAGTAGCAATAGTCGTAATAACTGAAATGTGATCTGTTGTTGCGGGCCAGGCACTGGATGAAGTGCTCTGGGTATTTGGTGGTCACAACAGCTCTTTAAAATAGGTCCTATTTGATTACATCGATGTGTTGTTTCACATATATAGATACATAGACTAAAATAAATACCTACCCATCCTTCAACTGTCCGATCTTAACGTTTTGCCTTGTTTCAGATCATTTTTATTTTTTATTTTATTTATTGAACTTATTGGGCTGTCATTTTTATTGTTTAAGAAATAGCCCTGGCTGGTGTGGATAAGGTGCCAGCCTGTGAACCTAAAGGTCACTGGTTCGATTCCCAGCCAGGGCACAAAGCCAGGTTGCAAGCCAGGTCCCCAGCTGGAGGCAGGTGAAAGGCAACCATATATGGATGCTTCTCTCCCTTTCTTCCTCCATCCCTACCCTTCTCTCTGAAAATAATGAATAAAATCTTTTTTTAAAAAAAGAAAAGAAATAAAATGTTATAGCTGTAAAGCCCCCTGTGTACCTTTCTCAACATTTTCATCCAAAAAATAAATTCCAGTGTTCTGACTTTGCTGTTCCCATGCACTTTTTAAAAATAGGCTATTAGATAGGATTTTTTTTTTCTTTAACAGCTTTATTGAGGTATAATTTCCATATTGTACAATTCATTTTAAGTGAACCATTTGCTGATTTTTTAAGTATATTTATAGAGCTGTGCAGCCATCACCACAGTCCAGTTTTATACATTTCTGTCACCCCCAAAAAGATCCCTTGCCCGTTTATGATCAGTTCCCTTCCCCTCCCACCCCATGCACTTTTAATGTTTTTACCTTTTTAACAGTCCCCAAATCTTGTAGCAAATGTTTGTTTATTTTTTATGAAGAACACAGAAAGGAAGAACTGTTTATTCCATTTAAAGAAATATTTTATATTATTATTTTTAGAGAGGGGAAGTGGGGAAGGAAGAGTGGAAAAGAAACATCAGTGTATAGTTGCCTTTCTTGTGCCTCCGGCTGGGGACCTGGCTGGAGACCTGGCTTGCAACCTGGTTATGTGCCCTGGCTGGGAATTGAACCAGCGACATTTGGGTTCACAGGCTGGCACCTATGCACCGAGCTATCAGCCAGGGCTTCACCCATTCATTTACATTGCTAGGAGGGTGTCTGTGGGCCTGTCGTTGATCTGTGTTCTTGTTTTTTTTTTAAGATTTTATTTCATTATTTTTAGAAAGAGGGGAAGGGAGAGAAGCAGAGAGGGAGAGAAACATCAATGTATGGTTGCCTTTCACCTGCCTCCAGCTACAGACCTGGCTGGAGACCTGGCTTGCAACCTGGTTATGTGCCCTGGCTGGGAATCGAACCTGCGGCGTTTGGGTTAGCAGGCCGGCGCCTTATCCACTGTGCTACCAGCCAGGGCTGTGTTCTTGTTAACATTCTGGATTGTCAAACTTTTTAGTTTTTGCTGATCTGAGGGCATGCAGAGTAGTATGGTGGTGTTTGCTTTTCACTCCTTTGCAGACATTTGAGTTTCCTCTTCTGTGAATTGCCTGTTTTACCTTTTGTCCCCTTTTTTCGGTATATTGGGTTAGTTGTCTTCTGTTAATTTGTACAATGTAGTTACACATTCAGGACCCTAATTCTTCAGGTCGTTACATTAGCATTTCCATTTTCTCCTTGTGTCTGGAGGCTCAGAGAGGTGGAAGCACTGCCTGGGATCACACAGCAAGAAATGGCAGTGTGGGGATTGAGCTAGGTGTCTTTGTGCCTGAGGGAGGCTGCGGCCCTGGCATCCCACCCCTGAGCCAAGTGACCTTCAACGGGTCACTGAAGCTTCTAGGTCCCAGCTCTTCCATCCTGGTCCTTCTCTCACCCCTTGTTCCCAGCCTGGATGCGTGAAATGCAAGCAGCTGCTGCCCCTCAGTCATCTTCGCTGTGGGAGAGATCTGGGTCCAGTGAGCCCCTGGAGTAAGGAGTTGGCAGGTCCCATATCGCCCACCTTGAAACCACCCTCCTCCCTTAACCAGACCCTGAGAGCCCAGGGGTCACTGTTCTGAGCAGCTGGGATCTGGAGGGCAGGCCACACCTTACTGAGCATTACTGCTCTTCTCTCCTGGTCTATGGGAGGCCTCTGGCTGGTGAGCTCAGTGGTCCGGAGCGGACAGTGAATCCGCTGCCCCCGTTAGCCGCATTCTGTTTTCCAGCCACTGGCTGTCGGCCCTGACTCGTCCCTGGCACCCCATTCTACAGAAACATGCAGGGCAGCAGACTTGAGTGGGAAGAACACACCTGGGCCCTCAACCCTCAGGCTTAGAGGAGACCTCAGAGGTCAGTTTCTGCATCTGCAACTTGAGCGCAGGGTCCTCCTCCCTGGACTGCTTGGGCTTCTTTGATAACATGCCGTCTGTACCCCATGCCCTGCTCAGGGGACGGATACCAGCGACTAGCACTTCTTAGGACCCACCATGACCTTCGAGATGAAACGAAGGCTCTGAGTCCTCTCCAAGCACTCCCAGGCTGGGTGACCTTGCTCCCTGGGGTCTGTGAAATAGAAGTAGTCGTGTCCTCCACCCACAGCCCAGGCAGTTGTGAGGATCAAGTCTTTCATACCGTGCTGAGCATGACGCCTCCGGTGGACAAGGCACTGGGGGTGGTGCTCATGAAAAGTAACAGTAACGATCATAATAGCCATGATCTGCATCTCTGCCCCTTCCCTGCCAGCTGCCCTGGGAGCACACTGCCACTTTTCCATGCCCTTTTATTCCAGAAGCATTTATGGAGTGTCAACCCAAAGCTGGATACCCTGCTGCCGCTGGGACAGGTTCGTGAGCAAGGCTGCGCCTGTCTCCTGGCCCTGCCAGTGTCACTGTTCTTGTCCCACACTCGCTGTGCCACACAAAGATAGTACCCTTCCTTGGTGGGCATGAAGGCCCTTTGGGTAGGTTTTTAAAAGAAAATGGTTATTGCTTTTTTGTGATTGAAAAACTGGCCCTCATTGGATGGAGTACATCATCCTAGTCCCCTGGTCACCTCACCTGAGGGACTGTCTTCAGTGGACATCCTAGCCTGCTTCTCTTATACTGGGGCTCCTGCGGTTGTCTCAAGATCAAACAGGGTGGCACTTTTATATCATCAGATTACTTACATGTCACTTGAGTTCAGACTTTGAATCTGGGCCATTCTGTGCTTCTGGTAAGCAGAGAAAGTATGCCAGACAGCCTGGGTTCAAATCCCTGCTCTGCCCTGGCTGGTGTGACTCAGTGGGTGGAGTACCATCCTGCAGACCAAAGGGCCACTGGTTCAATTCTCTGTCAGGGCACGTGCCTGGGTTGCCAGCCAGGTCCCCAGTTGGGGCCATTCGTAAGGCAACCAATCTAGGTATCTCTTGCATATTACCGTTTCTCTCCCTCTTTCTTCCTTCCCCTCTCTCTAAAAGTAAATAAATAAAAACAAATAAGAAATTTTTTTAATCCCTGCTCTGCTACCTCCCAACAGTGACCTCACACAAATTACTTACCACTCTGGGAATAATAATAGTTCCAATTTCAGAGCTGATGTACAGATTAAATGGGGCTAGTATATTGCAAGTACTTCATAACTATGAGCTATTCTAACATAGTATCTTAACGTAGTATGTACTGCACTCTAATGTGGTACACAAACAGTATTATTTATGATAGTGTACAGTTGGTAACCACTTAAACGCCCATCAGAGGACAAGATACTAAAATGTACTCCTTTATACCAGATCCACATGCTAGAATGCCATCAAGATAGTAAGAATGTATTCTGTCTTTTGTCGTGGGAGCAGTAAAAAGTAAAAGCTGGTTGAAAAACAGCAGACTCAGGCCGATTCCCACCTGATTACAAATTAAGAATGAGAAAAGAATCTGGATCTGTCTGTGCGAGCATAGAAATACAGCTGATAAAATATATGTCACCTTTTCCTCTTTTTTTTGCTTGTCTGTGCTTTTCTCTTTTCCAAACGTTCTGCTGTGAACCCATATTCCTGTTTTTAGTAAAAATAAAAAACAGGGAGTGCTTGTTTGACAAAAGCAGTGCCCAGCTGCAGTGGCTCCAGCCCGGTTCCCCATCCTGCCGCCTGGCCTGTCCTGAACCAGTGGCTTGTCCAGCTCCCTCAGGGGAGCCTGTCCTCCGCCTCCCAGCTCCTCCCTGCGTCCTGCCGCGGAGGGAGGTCTCTGCCTGTGCCTTTCCAGTCTGAGAGCCCAAGAAGTGGAAAGAGAGGAGTTTAAAATGCCATGAGGGAAGGCCTGAGCAGATGGTTTTCTAGTTAAACTGCTCCTTGCTCAGCGGGCCCAGGCCCTCGGCCCACAGCATCTGCAGCTCAGTAGGGCTGGAAGGAATTGCGGGTCTGAGTTCAGTGCTCTGCCTGCCGACCTCACAGGGGTGCCCAGGGAGGTCATCCAGGTTAGAACTGCGCCCTGCACCCCACTTCCCTGGGCATTTCATACCCCCACTCCTCACCCACCCGTGGGAGTCAGCAAGCAGCACCATTAGCACATGGCCAGGAAGGACCAGGGGTGCCGCACCCACCAGTCACTGTACTTCTCCTCCTGGACACTCATCTCCGGGCTGCGCATGCGTTTTCCTTGCAGAAGCAGCTGTGGTCGGGAGACTGGTGTTGCTTTGCATGACTCAGTTCGCTCCTTCCCGTGGAGATGGGGGCCAGCGGTGGGTCACTGCAGCTGCAGGAAGGGCAGCCACCCACTGAGCATCCTGTCAGCCTGGGGTGCTTGTGGTGAGCGCCCACCTTGGCTAAAGGAGAGGCGCAGGCTCAGGAAGGAGGCTGTGCGGCTGGGGGATCGCAAGCATGGCTTCTGCACCCAGACAGGGGTGCCAGGCTGGCTCCATCCTTCATGGCTGCTGGCACTGAGCCTTGTCCTCTGGGAAGTGGGTGGCCTTAGAGGGGAAATCAAATGGGCTTTTGTGCAGAACGCTGGAGGGAGGGTGCCGCTGGGATGGTTGGCCTTGGAGCTTCTTGGTGGGGGGTGATGCCCAGAAGCTGGCCCCCTGTGGTGGGTCAGCCAGACTCTGGGGGGAGCTAGCGTCCCCCACCTCATGCTGTGACCTGGGAGCCGTGGGAACCGGCTGCTGTGATAGACTCAGGAGGCTCAGGGTTTCCCACAGCGGCCGGTGGGCAGGGGCTGGTGGTCCCAGTCCTCCGTTGCTGCCTCAGCCGGGAGCCCTCCGTCCTCCACCCGGTTCTGCGAACCGCAGGGTGTCCTCTCCCCATACTTGCGGCCCAGATGCAAGGCCGTGGCGGGAGGCCTTCTCCATGAGGAAGGGAGAAGGGACTAGGGGCATCTCTAGGTGCGCGGGCAGAGCTCTACCACCCACTTCTTGCAGCCGGTCTCAGCCGTCGCAGGGCGCGGGGTTGCTGGATTCACCAACTGGAGATGCAGGAGGCCCAGTCAAATGGGAATTTCACATCAACCTGCACTGCTAGGAGCATCCTTACAATAAAGGGAAAAAAGTATTCATTGCTTTTTTGAAATTCAGAGTTTACTGGGCATCTTATACTTCCCAAACTATCACTTTTCACCCCCCTCAAAAAAAAATCCAAAACCAACAACGAAGAAACCTTTGTACTTATTATTTTTTAAAGATTTTATTTTATTATTTTTATAGAGAGGGGAAGGGAGAGATGCAGAGAAGGAGAGAGACATCCATGTATGGTTGCCTTTCACCTGCCTCCAGCTGGGGACCTGGCTGGAGACCTGGCTTGCAACCTGGTTATGTGCCCTGACTAGGAATCGAACCAGCAACCTTTGGGTTCGCAGGCTGGCACCTTATCCACTGTGCCACCAGCCAGGACCTTTGTACTTTTTAATATCAACAGTGTTTCTTGAGGATTCATTGCACAGACATCAGTTGCTCCAGGTCAGGTACTTGCGAGCTCAGTGGTGACCCATAGATAGGGGCACCTGGGATTCAGAATTCAAGGTCAGTGGCTGGAAGGAAACAGGTCAATGGCATTTCAGGGCTAGTCTGGAACTTGGGGAGTGGCCTGTGCCCCTGGGTTCTGGGAAGTAGGACTCAGAGAAGATGGCACAGCAGAGGTGACAACAGGCAGATCACAAAGCGTGGGAGGGACGTTGCCACGTGGAGAAGGGTGAAGGAATGCCAGGCAGAGGAAAGGTGAGGGTACAGAAGTGGAAACCCTGGCTCATGGCGTGTCTGAGAAAAGGAGGGGAGATCTGAGTGATGGAGGGGGAGCTTGGCAGGTGCCAGAAGTGTCTGGGGACCCCTGTCTGGGTCATGGACCCCACCATCAGGAGGGCCGAGACCCCAGTGCGTATGTGCTGGGGAGGGACTCAGGATCAGAGGTGTCCAAGGTGGAAGTCACAGAAGAGCTGATCCTTGGCCTGATGGGTGGAGAGGAAAGCGTTCCACGAGGAAAATGGAAGGGGTAGAGCACAGACTAACACAGGATGGAACACTGGAGGAAGAAAGCATCTGTCCACCAGGAGGGCTGTGTGAGGACAGAGAAGATCAGAGTAGAAAGAGGAAGGGGGCACTGTGGAAGCCAGTAGGCAGGCTCATATTTTGGAGGGATTCAATTACTCAAGGCTTAATAATAATTGCTTTATTATTCTTGAATAGCTTTTGTTTAATTGATTCCAGAGGAAGGGAAGGGGGAGAAAGAGAGAGAGAAATACTGATCAGTTGCCTCCCATACACACCCCAGCCAGGGCTCGAACCCACAACCTAGGTATGTGCCCCGACCAGGGACTGAACCTGCAACCTTTCGGGTATATGAGACAGCCGTCCAGTCAACTGGGCCACTGGGCTGGGGCGAAGAGCTCTTTATCTGAGTGCTTATTAGTCATGCATATGCCACCGAACTGCCCAGCAGCTCTAAGATAAGGACTGTTAGTCAGGGTTCTTAAGTTGCAGGTGACAGAAATGGACCTGGCTAACTAAAGTCATAAGGAACGTATTGGAGAGATGGCTCTGACAGAATCAAGGGGAAACTCAACACTTAGTCACAGAAAAGAACTGAGCTGCTGGCATCATCCAAAAGGCAGGAAGTGGGGGGTTAAGGGGGTTGGCGGGTGACAGCTGTGGGAGGCATTAGAACATCACCAGAGACAGGGCAGCGGTATCCTTTGGTCTTCATGGCCCCTCACAAAAGGGTCCAGTTGGAGGAAGAGTGGATCTGCCTGTCCAGCCGGGTCACCTGGCCATCCCTGGGCCAGCAAGGGTGGGGTATTATGATAGACAGTCCCAGCAGCAGAAGGGAGGGATGGTCCTTGCAGGGGACGGAGGGCACTATTGCTGGAAGAGGAGGGCACAGAGCCAAGATGTCTTGGATTGCACTTTTGTGGAGGGAGGTCCATGTCAACAGTTAAAAAATGTTGATAAAATGGAAACATTTGGTCATGGAATTGTACGTATGTGAAATGTGTGTAACAAAAATGAAATTTCAAAAACTTAAATAAAAAAACAACTAGGTGAAAACAGTAAATTTCTGCTACATGGGTACTGCTATTAGCCCATTTCACAAATGTGGAGACTGAGGCTTAGAAAGGTGAAGAGGTGTGGCTCCGTGGGTTGGGCTGCGTTTTGCAAAGGGAAAGGTCACAGGTTCGATTCCCTGGGTCAAGGTATGTGCCTGGGTTGGGGTGCGTACAAGGAGCAACCGATCATTAATCCACTTTCACTTTTTCTCCTTCCCGTCCCCTCTCTCTAAAAAATAAATAAGAAAGAAAGAAAGGTGAAGTGATTTGCCGAGGATCACACTTGGCTCTGCTGCCTGTCATTAACTATAAATAGGGTACAGGCAACTCACCCCAAGACTCGAAGAGAAACGTTGCCTTATAGCACATAAGGATAATAATTTCTATTCTGCTTAATTAAGCAGAATTGCACAGACCCCCTGCTTACTGCTCTGGCAAAGAGCTAGAAACCCACGCGGTGGCGGTGGCGTCACCGTTTCCTCCTTCCCAGCCAAGGTGTGAATCAGCAGCTGGTGGCTGCCGGTCAATTGCACAGATGTGGTTTTTTGTGTCTGCCCTCAGCCAGGCCTGGCCCTGAGCTGGAGAGACACAGAGATGACCAGGAAGCCTTTGTCCTCATAGAGGTCACCATCTGGAATGTGTCACCACAGCATAGGGGCTGTGACAGGGCCTGCCATGGGGCTGAGGGGACAGGCAGGGGTCTGAGGCCTGGACTGTCCATTCCCTGCTAGGACAGACAGCTGTGCTCTGAACTCGGGTTAAAGAGAGATGGGTCTTCTGTAACGGGGAAAGCTGACTAGCACACTTCTTCCTCTATGGGTAGAATTCAGGGGGTCCTTGAACGTGGAAGAGGGAGAAAGTGTATCTTTATTTGAACTTCCAGCAGTAGTTAAAATTTGTTTTTAAAGGTTTTATTTGTTATTTCCAGGGAGAAGGGCAGGGAGGGAGAAAGAAAGGGAGAGAAGCATCAATGTATGGTTCCCTTTCACCTGGCTCCAGCTACAGACCTGGCTTGCAACCTGAGTATGTGCCCTAACCAAAAAGTAATTTAACGTGACCTTAATTTATAAATGAAGCCAACAACCTTTGGTGATAGTTAGCAATACCTGCGACTCTGTCACCAGCAGACATTCACCAATATCCATATCCCTTTATAGTTTTGCGTAGGTCCTAGTAGATCATTTATACTCATCACTACTTCAAAATTGTGATGTTACCTGACCAGTGATAGATGCTATTTATTGCACTGATAAAGGTGTACGTAACTTTATTTTGGAAACACTTTTATTATAATTGAATGTAATTGGTTTCACCTAGAAGCCCATAAGCTTTATTTTACTCGTTTTAAGTCATTCTGAGAAAGGGTCCATGGGTGTCATCAGTTGCCAGAAGGGCCTGTGCAAAGAAAAGAGATGAGATTTCTGGGGAGATATTCCAGAATTTGGGCTTGGAAGCCAGGTGTCAGGGGCTTAACCTGACTCTGCCAGTTACGGGCTGAGTGTGTGACCGCATTAAGTGACTTCTTTGTGCCTCAGTTTCTTCATCTGTAAAATCAGGGTAAGAACAGTACCTACTGGGGGTTATTTCAAGTAAAGGATTCAAAGGGATACCTGGCATGTAGAATTGCTAAATAAATAGTTACCTATTAGTATTACCTTTACCATCATCATCATCACCATTAGCTAACTAGTGATGTGTGTTTTGTTTGTTTGTTTGTTTGTTTTTCAATGTATGGTTGCATTTCACCTGCCTCCAGCCACAGACCTGACTGGAGACCTGGTTTGCAACCTGGTTATGTGCCCTGGCTGGGGAATCAAACCTGCGCCCTTTGGGTTCGCAGGCCGGTGCCTTAACCACTGTGCTGCCAGCCAGGGGCTTGATGTGCATTTTTAATACGTAGCCCCAGATGGTCTGGAATGACCATGCACTGAAAAATGTACTCTGAAATGTATCCGCCCAGGATACACCCCTGAGATTTAAAGTGGTTTTCCCCAAAGGCTTATATATTTGGATATTCAGCAGTGTGGTAATTAAAACAACATTGAGAATAATCTAAACGTTTAACATTGGAGGCATGATTAAACAAATGATACATAGCCTTACGGTGACTATTAAGGATCCTTTAAAAAGGGTTTGTTCAAAGAATTTTAATGAAATGGAGAAACGCTTACCATATAATACAAGTAAAAAAGACAAATTGCATGTACAATGTGGTCTTAATCTCAAAAAATACTTCAATATTGTATAGAAAAGGGGGCTGGGAAGAAATATGGCCAAAGCATTTCCTCTGGAAGTGGAATTGCTCCAAGTCTAAGACCTTGGACTGCTTACCACCAGCTGGATTGAACTCCTAACTTGACCTCCCTGGGCCTTTCCTCCACTACAGAATGGAAATAGTACTGTAGTTGGTTGTTGTCAGCAATTACCTTGTTTTAAATTGTATCATATTTTCATGCCCTTTCCCAGGTTTTGCAGGACGGGGCAGGGTACAGTGTAGGATGGTGGAGTCAGGAAAGTTTCCGGGAGGGAGGAAAAAGGAGGGACCCTGCTTCCCTTGCTCCATTTTTTCCTGTTTCAAAGGTTTGTGTGTGGGGCATGAGAAGGTGGCAGAAAAGTCTACACCAGGCCTCAAATTGAGGCTGGGAAAAATAACCTCTGCCACATGAGGAGCCCAGCAGACTAGGGTGCAGAAGTGGGTGGCCAAGGGTACCCACAGAACCTGACCCTCGTTGGGAACCACGTCTGATTTCATGTAGGAAAGGTGACTCCTTGGCTGTACAAAGTTAGGGACCCACTGATGCAGCCCCTCCACGTTATCGGGTGCAGAAAACCCTACTTCCCCTAATGACACCTCAGACTGGGTGCAACCCTGGCATTGTCACTTTCTAACTGTGCGACTTTGGGTGGGTTACTTAACTGCTCAGAAACGGCTACTTTTTTGTTTGTTTGTTGTTTTCCTCTGTAAACGGAGTCATCTCAGCCTTGATAGCAGCCAATAAAAAAATAACTAATTCTTAGTCTAGGCCAATGGGCGCAGCTGGAATCCTCTAACCCCCCTGGAATGCTATTAGGTTGAACCATAGGAAGTCAGTCGATTTTTGACATCTACGAATGGCACATTCCCTTGTTTCTGTCTAATGACCTTGGGTTGATTTGGGCCTGAGAAGGAACCCACTCTGCTTACATGGATGACAGGGTTAAGGGCCACCATTAGACTAGACATCTTGGACATTATCGCATTGACGCTTTACAACAGCCCTGAGAGACAGGTAATATTGTTACTAGCATCCGCATGTTGCCGATGGGGAAACTGAGGCTCCTGAGTAGCTTGCTTGAGAAGCCGTGTAGCCAGGGTTGGAACCCAGCTCCGTCTGACTCCGAGCCGTGTTGTGTGCGCCGTTGCTCTTGAGACTGGACCCCTTGCTCCATGTGGCGGGGCCTCGGCCTGTGGCTGGGAGAGCACCTTGCATTCTCTTGGGCCCCTGGGACCTGGTGACCGTGGACTCAGGTTCCCCAGGATACTCCTGTGGGACCGACATTTCCTGGCAGCTGAGACAGTTGCAGCTTCTGCACTTTTTGGCTGCAGTGTCTGTGGCTGTGGTTGAAGGACTGGAAGGTGATAGTCGGGACTCGTGTCTATTCTCATCCCAAGCTTTGGGGATATTCTTCCCAAGTCGTCCTGTTCACTGTTAAATCCAGGTCCTGGTGTCCAAGTTCTAGATTGAGGCACAGCCCCTGCCCCCGTCCAGCCCTTGCCTGCAGCCCCACTGAGGGACAGCCAGAGTGACCCCGGAGGCGGGAGGCCAGGCACGGAGCTGTTGCAGAAACTGAGGCCAATGGTTGCATCAGCCCCAACGAAACAAGGCCAGACGCAGGTACCCCGTCTGTGAATGGGGACGGCACCGGTATCTGCCCCGTAAGGGTATATGGATTATTTGGCATGACCAGCCAGGCCGTGAGGAAGGGCTTGTGAAATGTGAGCCCAGGCTTTCATTTTGTTCAAAGGGAGCCACGAGGTGACTCTAAGGAGGGAAATCAGGGCAGAGGCCACGTTTTAAGAAGTGCCCTGGTCCGGGTGAGCAGAGGGGCAGGAGGGACTTGAAAGAGGGTACGTCTGGCTTTTCAAATTAGGAGGCTTGAGCCTGAGCTGAGGCACCGTGGCTGGAGGAGAGGTGGGGGAGGCGGCCTGAGAGCTGGGGGGACCCCATAGGAGTCAGCTGCTGGGACTCCCTGCTCTGTCCTCCCCTCTGGCCCCCGTCTCTTCCACTAAGCCCCCTCCAACTTGGAGGCCCCACCCACGCCCATCTGACCTCCCTGTTTTAGAAGGTGCTGGGCTTTGGGGGGGGTCTTGCTGGCTGATAGGATCAAGACGAGCCAGGCTTCTGCACACACTTGATTGTCTCTGTACCCACTGACTCTAGGTGAGGGGAGATGGGGCAGCCGCCCTTTATTGAGCACACCTACTGTGCGCCAGGTGCTGTGTTAGGGCTTTGCGTGCATGGAGCCATCTCATCCTCACCATCACCCCATGAGGTAGGCACCACTGTACCCCCATTTCCCAGATAAGGAAACAGGCTGAGATAGAACTCACCCAGGCCTGTGCAGCTAGGAAGTCACAGGGCCAGGGTTTGAACCCAGACAGTGGGAAGGGCTGGCTAGGGTCCAACTTTGAGTTTTTAAATAAAACCCCACCCCAACCCCGTGCACCGAGCAGCCCGGTTTGAGAACCACTGTGAGGGGTGGTGAACAGGGTTGGCGCCCTGCACTAGCTTCTGACTGGGCTCCTTCGTTCTACCTCTTCGAAAGCACCTGCTGCCACCCCTGCTGTGCTGGGCTTCCCGCGTGTGGCCTCATTGACTTTTCAGAGCAGAAAGTAATCGCCCGAAGTCACGCAGCTGCTTAGCGGTGGAGGCGGGATTCAAACTCAGCTCTGCGGTGCTTGAGAGCCGGGGGCCCTCAGCAGCCCACACGAGTCATCTGTCACGTTGGTGAGGAGTGGGTGTTCCAGAGCCAAATGGACGGGTTCAGACGCTGGCATCTTCCCTAAGCAGTTTTCTCTGCGGAGAAATGGGGTGGGTGATAAGCTTCGCTCCAGAGGGTTTCCTGGGGACAGAGTGCTGGGGACTCAGTGAGGCTCAGTGTCCTTCAGTCCGCCGCTGGGACCTGCTTGTCCCTCAAGACGTGGACCAGTTGTCCCCTCACCCCACCGCTCTAGAAAACCTCTCCAAGCTCCCCCAGCAGACTTCACCCTCATCCGTTCTGTGCTCCCCTAGCAGCCATAAAGAGCTTTTTACGAGCCCGTGGCCTGTGAGAGAATTCTGTCTTCTCTCTTGAGTACCTACTACGCACCAAGCACTGTGCTAGGCCCATTAGGTGAGAACGGAGACCCATATGACCCCATATCCTGGGTTTTCACCCTCTATGTCGGGACCTGGGCTAGATGTTGGCCTTACCCCTCCTGCCCAAATGCCTTGCACACAGTGGGTGCTCTTGTTGGCTGCACAGTTGTCTCTAGGCAGCCCTGTTAACACTGGTGAGGCCGAGACTTGAAATCTCTCATTTCTCTCATTGTTTCTTGTGCTGTCCTGCGCTCCTCAGAGGGCAGCCTGGCAGCCTCGGGGCGCGTGGCCCTGGAGGCTTTCCTCGAAAGCCAGCCTGCAGGTTGGTTTCGCAGAGCGTGGGCTCCAGCTGCCAGCACCTCTGCTTGCCATTGGAAAGTTCCCTGTGCCGCTCTGGGCCAGATGTGTGCGAGGATGTGAGTTGGCAGCTGGAGGTCCTGGCTGGAGCTGCATGCCCGGACCAGGGCGGGTTTCTGCCAGTCCCATATCTAAAAGAAAAGGGGTGGTCAGCCAGGGTCCCCTGGACATGGTTCCTGCCGCCAGTCCTGGATAAGACTCTGACAGAGAGGGAAGATGATCTCCAGGGGCGGGTAGCCCTGTGTGTGGGCATAGTGTAGGGAGCAGTTGATCTGTTTCACAGCGTGACGTTCCCGACTTGGCCTGTTAACACAGCTTATCTTGAAAGATTTGAGTTGGCCCAGGGGAGACGGACTCTGTCCGAGCCTCCAGGGCCTCTGATGGGGTTACCAGGAACCACACTGCCAGCCGCCTGGAGCCCGATGGTCACCAGTGTGCACTGGCTCACTTAATCCTCCACCAACCCTAGAAAGAGAAGGGGCTGATATTCTGTCCATTGTACAGATGAGATGGTGGAGGCATGAGGCCATGAAGTGTCCTTTAGTGTCACACAGCCATTTCAAATGACAAAGCCAAGATGCCTGGCTATTCTAAAGCCAGTGCTTTTCTTTTTTTCTTTTTTTTCCTTCCTAAATTCCAATAATGAGTATTATTTAAAGTTTTAATTCACATATGTGCAGGAAAATTCCCTTTTTTGGTTTGGCATTCCGTAAGTCCACGCGTGCGTAGGCTCGTGGGGCCGAGTAATTCCACGGCCCGCACAGGGTTCCCGCGGGCTGCCCGACCCTTCCTGTGGCCGGTGGCCGTTGCTCCCAGCTGCCGCCTTTCTCGCTGCCTCTTCGGGGAAGCTCTGGGGTGAAACGCAGACTTGCCTGCCAGGGCCGGGCCCTCTGCCTGCCTTCTCCTCTGTGACAAGGCCGGCTCTGTTTCTGGTGTCCTTGGCGGTGTAGCTGTTCATTCAGCCATTTCAAGAGCATTGTTCCTGTCTTGACACTGAGAGACGTGAGTGAGGTCACCTTGACTTTTCTGACCATGTGGCCCTGTCTCCGCTTTTTGTCCATCTGCCCCGTCTGTCCTTCTGCCTGTTAGTTTTCCACCATTTCCTGATAGCCGAGTGTCAGCAGGCACTGGGAGGACTGTGACCACCTAGACAGACCTGGTCCCTGCTCCTTGAGGGCTCCTGGAGGAGTGGGGGTGACAGTCACCCATGTAGAGCAGCACACCAGAGGAATGCATGCTGACAGGAACAGAAGGTCGTCTCTAAGAGGTGAAGGCTGGCCAAGAGGTCCAAGGGGAGGCACTCCCGCCCGAGGCACTGGCCTGTGCCGGGCTGGTGGCAGGAGAGACTGGCTGGGTGGGAGCAGGAAAAGGACCCCCGAAATCACTTGATGTTCCTTTGTTGTCTTCCTGGATGCGCCTGAAAGCTCCTGAGGGCAGGGGCTTCCGTCTTCCTTATTCACAGCCCTCGGAAGGGGGCCTGGCGCATAGTAGGCACTCTCTCTCTGGGCTGAATGAAAGAATGAATGAACTGCCATGTTTCAAGTGGAACACCAGGACACAATTAGATTTTCACTGTAGAGGAAGCTCACCTCCCTCCCACCTCCCTGCCTGGCACCCTCTAGGCCCCCAGATATGTAGGTCAGAGACCCTCGGCCCCAGTGTCCCACCCAGGTGTTCACCGCGTGCCTCTGGTGTGGACTAGTGGCGGAAGGAGCACCGCCCTAAGCCACAGCATCTCCTCTGCCTTAAGCACTTGTATTCAGGCCCAAGTCCAAGCAGTCACTAAATTGAAAAGATTCAAAAACATAAAGGAAAAAATTGGCAGCTGGCCACTCCCAGTGTGTCACTTGCTGTGGTGCCTGAATTTGGTGGCTCCTGAAGCTGATGAAGGGACAGGAATGTGCTGGCCTTGCAGCCCCAGGAGAAAGAGACAGACCTCAGAGGCTGAAGGGGCTGGGATTAAATCTGATGTCACCCCTTTCCCAGCTGCATGACCTCAGGCTTGGCGTCGCCACTGTGTGCCTGGGCCACCTCTCCTCCACCTTGAGTGGCCTTCCAGAAGGGTTGCACACGGTCCCCGTGAAGCACGCAGCACAGGGCCCGTGTCGCACAGCAGTCCCCAGCTCAGTCTCCGAGTCTGTCCTGGGCCCTCAGTCACCCTGGTCCCACCTCCCTCTGACATCCCGTGAGTCCCTCCTGGGTCTCAAAGCTTCGTGACACTTGGCAGCGTTTCTCTGGGAATGACTTTAAGACGTCAATACATGGTCCTCAGCGCTTCTGGTGGTGATGCTGCTGGTGTTGGGAGCTCAGCTAAGCAGGGTGGTGCAATTCCAGAGAGGCTGGGAGCCCTGACCTACATGGGCCAGATGTTGGGCAGGCAGCTGGGGAAGCAAAGGGAGCTCGCAGGCTCCGTGAGGAGCAGCAGAATCATGTTTCCCATTAGTTACGCCTGTGGAGCCGTCCAACTGTCAGTGCTCACAGCTCTG
>PVIW01014359.1:0-14281 GCA_004026585.1 Noctilio leporinus | reverse complement strand
GTGGTCTGGCTCTAGGATGGGTTCTCACTTGGACATGGATCTCTGTAGGTTTGTATCATAGAGCAAGTTCTGAGGGGATGTCCTTCAGTTCAGCATCACTGGCTTATGTGATTGATGAGGTGGACAGGATGCTGGCCCAGGGAGCTGTGTGTGGAGGGGGCAATGCCCCCTGGACAGTGCCTGTGAGGTGAGCCATGTGTCTGCAGACAGTGCAGTAGGGGAGGGTGGCCCTGGGAGGGCCGAGAGTTTTGTTCTGGGTGGTCCTGCCTGGTGCCCTGGGTCTCCAGCCTCCAGGCCCCTGAACTGGAATGTCACAGTGCCAGAAAAGAGCTTTTCTTCCTCATTTCACTTCACCTTTCTCCAGTGTACGTGGCACTCACACTGCTTCCACGTTTAACATTAAAAGAGTCTGGGTCTTTATTTAGAGCTTTGCTTGAATTTCCATGAACAGAAATGTGCTGTAGGAGCTTCACCCTTCTTTCTGTCCATTAGCTGGGGGCAAAACTAGTTTCCTAATCCGTTGTTTTGCTTAAATTCCTGGTTTTGAGAACTTAAGTGAGGACTTGCTGTGGGGGACGGACAAACCCCCAGCACTTCTCAGTGGTGCGGCCATGGTGCTGGTGGCTTCAGGTCCACAGCTATCAAGACAATGTGAAAATGCAAATAAATAAAACAACACTTTGGTGTTTCTTTTTGTTAAATTAACGAGGCTGACATTGAAGGTATCCCTGAAAGGACAGCAGTTCCTGGCATGTATTTTGCATCCAGCTTCCCAGGCTGGGTTTTTCCCACCCTCAGTAACGGCTACACACTCCAATGGGAGTCATGTGTACCCAGTTGCATGTAATCGGGTTGTTCCACGGAGAAATACCCGAACACCCTGCTCATGTCATGAGAAATGCAACAGGGATTCCAGGCTCAAGTTCACATGGCAACGGGTTGGCAAGTTTGCTTGGGGCCCCATGAGCCCAGGTCCCCAGGGTGCAGTTTGGTGAGGCCTTGGGAGGGGTTCAGACTTGGTGAGAATTTGGGGCCCTGGTGGGCCTTCCAGCTCTTTTGAACTACGAAGTCCTGCCAGCTCTCTCAGGACACCCCTCCTTCTGCAGCACCTGATGACGCCCTCCCGTGGGAGCTCAGGGGTGGAGGCATATGCAGAATTTGGGGGGCAAGATGAAGAGGTACAACGAGCTGACACCCTGCAGTGAGGGCTGTATGTTCCCCTCTCTGCCTGTGTGACCAGGCAGATGTGACTGGACCTCACCACCCTCCTAGGTCACGTGAGATGCCAGGCATTCTCCTGCCCCAGGTGCACTGAGGAGGGTCAGGTGAGACACTCTCTGGGAAGTACAGTCTCTGCTCACTGGGGGCAGCTGTGAGGTCTGTTCTCCCCTTCCAGCTCCGCCCCTAATCCCCCACCCCACTCAGCTGCTTTGAGCTCTGAGCCCTGTCTCTCTCTCTTTGTCCCTCTAGATTCTTGTAGTTCTCACCTGTGCATCTGAGGAAGAAAAATGGCACCTTCTACCATTTCATTGCACTATACAACAGAACTTGGTTCTTGCAACAATAATAATGATTTCTCATATATGTTAACTATTTTCCGATGTGCACATAACTTCCCCTGTGTTCATGTATGTAACCACCCTTCAACAGGTATTTTACAACAGGCTTGGTCTTTCTTATTTTACTCGGGACACCCTTTGGGGCTGTGGAAGGAGGACTGGTCTGTCACGTGGCTGAGATCCCAGGACCTGCTCAAGGTCACATGGGAGCTTGTGACAGATTGCCAGCTCTGTGACCCATGCCCCTCCTGTCCTGCAGCCTGGGCAGGCCTGGTGGGAGACAGAGAGCAGGTTGGTGGGGAAGTGCTGAAGTTCAGGGCTCCATCGGAGCTCACAAGTCCCCTTCGTGTGCCCCTTCCATGAGTGGGAAGCCCAAGGGGTCTCCATTCTAAAAACCTGCAGCTCCTGAGAGATGCTGGAGAAGTGCTTAGCCCCATGGGAAAGCCTTCCCACGTGCAGAGAAAAGTACCAGAAATTGATTTTTTTTCATGGAAGGACTCGCATTCTGTCCCTATGAGGTGTGTCCAATGAACTGACAGGAAGCTACTTCACCAAGGAAGGCAATAGGCTAACAAGGTCACCATTGCTCTGTCCGCAGAGCTCTGGACACAGACTGGTGGGGAGGGCGCAGCTCATTTCAGGTGGGTCTGTTTTCTTTCCTCTCACTTCTGAATGAGGGTGGGGCGTCTGCCTGAATGGGCTGCAATACTGGGGATGAGTCAGCCAGACCCTGCTTAGCAGCTGGGAGCCAGAGGGGAGGCAGTGCACACGGACTCACACAAACCATGCACAGCAGACACACGTTGCACAGCACACACACATGTACACACAACACACCCTGAGGGAGCTGACAGGATTGAGTGCTCTTTCTGGCTGAGCTGTTTACTGTTTACATGCTCCTTCAAGGTAACACGTACAGACAAGAGAGGCCTTGGGCTATGTAACACAAACAGGAAGGAAACAAAGGAAGTGGGTGTCTGCCTGAGTGCCCGAAGCCAGCCCAGGTGCCCCAACAGGGACCTCTGCTCCCACAGAGGGACGACACAGCGCTGGGGGGACCCCTCCTGGCCAAACCCCGCAGGCAGCTGTTTCCACGTGTTGTTCCCACACTGGAGCCGTCCCAGAGCTGCTTCTGGCGGGAGCTGCCCTTGACAGTGACAGCCAGCAGTGCAGGAGAAGCTGGGACAGCAGCTTCTGCCTGAAAAACTTTCAGTAGCCCCGCCAGGAGCCGCCCCATCATGGAAGTGGGGGAATTGTGCCCTGAGATCGCCCTCTGGTGGCAGCAGGGAGCAGAGCAGCCTGGACAGACCCAACCTCCAGGGGTTCTTCCTCCCATCCCCTCCTTGTATGCTGGGGGGTCTCTCTGTTCTGAGAGGAGGTGATGACTTCCTGGTGGTGGAGACAGGGCACTTCTCTCTGAGAAGCGAGGACACTGGAACCCTATGAGGGTATCTGGTGGGTCAGGATTGGGGAGCCTGGCCAGCCAGGCCTGATGGCAGGAGGGTGGCTTTGGTGGCCATGATGGCTGAAAACACCACCAGACCTGGGTCTAAAGGAGGGTGTTAATGCCGGGTCCCCAGGGCTGTCATGGGGACGCATTGAGAAGATGCAGATGAAGCCCCTGGTCCCGTTTCCTGGCGCGCAGCCCCCCATCCTCCTGTGTGGAGTTTGGTGCCACCTCCTCTGATGAGCTTTTCCGCTGGTCCCTTCTGTGCAGGTGCTGGGACCAGTGGGTGAGGGAGGGTACTTTCTCCTGTATCAGGATGTACATGTTCCTAAAAGTCACCAAACTGTGAGAAATGATGGGGAAATGGGTCTCCGGGGCAACACTGAAACCTTTGTCAGTGACACAGAAAAGGGCAAGGACCTCATGAGAGCACATGTCCTATGGCTAAGCCAAGTGTCCATAGAAACCTCCCCTGGAAAAGGGCCTGAATCTGCCTGGGATGTAGGTGCAGAGGCATCTGCTGTGAGCTGCAGGGCAGTGGAGAAGGGGGTGACGTCTAACACCAGGCTGTGGCTGTGGCTGGCAACACAGTGGCCGTCTGCAGGAGCTGGAGCCCATGGCAGGGTGCACGCATGTGTGTGCATGTGTGCATGTGTGTGTTCCTAGTCTTGGACCAGCTGGGACAGGTTTTCATGTTCACCCGTGTTTCTTATGAATGGCATCATGCATGTGCAAATCATTGGCGTGTTCTAAATTATCCCCTAACATCCTGACTGCCTTCCAACCAATGCATGTGCCAAACAGTTGTTAGAGCAAAACTGGCTGCAGGGTGGGCCCGGGGACCCCATGCTCTGTCCCAGGGCAGCAGGCAGCCTCCCCACGGCACCAGGGGTCCGCAGGGCACAGGGTCTGAGGCAGGGCACACTCACTCCTGTGTTTTCAAGCAACCACAGTTTACTTGTCTCTACTCAAGGGCATTTGTAGGTTACGTCATCTAGTTTGAAGTTCGCCAACCCCCCAAGCAGACAGACGCCCTTGGTTGCTCTTGTAGCAGCGGGGATGAGGGTACAGAGCCCAGGTACAGGGGACCTGGCCCGGGGCTGCCCTCAGTGCAGCTCTCTGCCTGGCCTAGTCCATTAAAACAATGACATTCTCATAAAACCTGACAACAGCAAACACTCATTTTAACACCATACAATTATTTAAATATGAACCAGTGAACCTCCCTTTCTGTGGGCTGGGAGGTACTGCTTTGGGGTATTAACTAATGAAAGTACAGATCCATCATAATTAGCAAGTCATTTGTGAGAAGTAAGAATCCACACATGAGGACAAGCATATAATTTGTTGGGCAATGAGGCTGCAGCTTGACATTTTTAATTTGATGACTTGCAAAATTTCACCAAACTCAGTGATAATTGACTTCAGAAGTCTCCTTTGAGTTTCTCCTCCCCCCCTTCTTCTTCTCCTGTTTTTGGGGTCAGGGTGGGGGCAGTGAGGCTAAAGAGACAGGGAGCCTTGTGGAGAGAGCTTTCATCTTACTCACGTGGGCACCTGTGTGTGTGGCGGTGTTGCTGAACCTCCCCTCCACCACCAAAGAAGCACCTGGAATTAGGAACACCCTCCCCTACACTAGCTGCATAAAATCCAACCCCACTCCCTTGATGTCCCTCTCTTCTTGGGAGGGAAGAGAGAGATGCTGTTCCTGATGGAAACAGGCTGTTAGAAGGCCTCACACAAATTTCCTCTTTTACTTGCAACTGCGGGTCATGTCTAGGTGAGCGCCTGTCTGCACATGCTGGACCAAGCACTGCACTGCTCAGAAGGAATTTCCTGGGAGTGGTTTTCATTCTCTGTAAAGAAATGAGAGTTGGTGCCAATTCCCAATGATCCTGAATTGTTATGTAAGCAAAATGCCAGGAACCCAGAGATGTCCAAGGTCTGTCCCATGATCCATGGGCCTCCAGACTGTGATGTGGCTTTCAAGGTCAGAGTCACCATCCCTGGGTTTGAGATAAAACCCAGGATCCTGGCTTCCCTGAGCTCTGGGAGAGAGCTGGCCACTGCCGTGTTTGCTTGCTGGAGCCATGGCTGGTGGGTGACAGTGTTGGGGTTATGAGGCGTTTATAGGGCACAGGCTGGGCCGGGTGTTCTGTAGCAGGAGTTCATGTGTCCCCCGCCGCCTGTGTGGGAGGCAGAGGTGTCATTAGCAGTGTTCTTATCACCACATTTCCCCTACATAACAGAAAGGGGGATTGAGGTTCAGCAAGTAGACAGAACAGCCTGGTTCCCCTGCATCTGTGGGGTGGGATGCATGGGGGCAGCTGCGGGTCCACGTGAAGACTGCAGTTTCCACACCAGAGAAAGACACGGACACAAGTGAGCACAGCCGGATGGAAATTGCCGCTGTTGTCTGTGAGAATAGGTAAGTTTATGAACAGAAATGCAAGTACCTTTCCCCAAGACAACACAGGGGAAGAATGCAGGAGAACAACAGCCTTTCTGGGAAGTTAACACTTTCTAGGACACAAGAAACTGAGGTGCTGCCAGATGTACGTTAGAGGTAAAGAGCACACCTATTCCTGGCCAGGGTGCAGGGCTGTCTTCCTTTCCCATCTACAGGATGTCCCCTGTGTGGCTCTGTGCACGGGCCTGTGCAGGGTGCGGGGTGCATTGGGGGCCTCTCGACCATGTGATCACACAGATGCATCATGTTGTTCCAGGTGCCAGGACCCAGAGCACCCCACGCCCCATCTGCTACCTGGGCTGGCGATTGGGAGTCCCCTCCCTGGACCCCTCTAGGCAGAGGGTGAGGCAGTGGCAGGATCCCCACTGTTCCTCTCTCCAGGGCCTGTACACCCCCCGAGGGTCAGGGACCCAATCTGCTGTTACAGACTTGCGTGGTGTGCAGGCCAGATGGTCAGTCGGTCAGTCGGTCACTCCTGCTCCATCCCAGCCACAAGAGAAGTGTCAGGCCTCTTGCCCAAACCAGGCAGAACCTCCTGGAGCTCCTTTTTGTCACTCACAGACAGACACACAGACAGACACACATACCACACACGCAGAAACACACACAGACATGCCACACATACAAACACTCCCCATTTACACAAACACATACACCATATACACAGACACAGGTATACACATGACTCATTTTAAAAATAACTTTTTTTTTTTAAGTAAAATGCCCAAGGTGGACACCGTGAGGGGCTTGGAGTGACTGTGTCTGTGTCATACCATGTTTCAAGGATGGACTGGGGAGCTTTGGTCTCATGGGATGTGGCTCCATGAAGAACATCTGGCTGTGTCAGTCACCAGGACTCACATTGGGGACTGCCACAGTGGGGGTGAAGGGCGGGAATCAGCTCCTGTCCCAGGTGCAGGGTCGTGGCAGTGAGTGTAGCCTCTCCTCTCCCCGGGAGTACCTAGCCAGCCACAAGTGACCTTGTCCCATGAAGGGTCCCTTCCCCATTCTGTTGTAGAGTCATGGGCATCTGTGACAGCATCAAACAGACCTCCATGACCTCTGACTTCCTGAGACTCAGTTACAAAGGCAAGTTTTCATCAGAGTCAGTTTTCACAGGCAGGCTGAGAGGGAACCCATCATCCTCATGAGGTCATTTCTAAAACCTTCTTCAAGACCAGCAATGTCATACATTAGGGACACAGGGAACTGTGTTTGTCACTCTCTTACCTGAAACCCTGGACACTGGTCTTTAGGCGCCAGTCATCTGAGAAAGAAATGGTGTTTGGGGGTGACAAGCCACCCTGCACCCCAAAGTCACCAGGTGTGGCTGCTGCTTTATTCATCTGCTCCCGACACAATTCTGGCCGTTGAATGCAGACGTCAGAGGCTCCCAACCACTAGGTGTTGGTTTTATGACTTTTTTTTTTGTTCTATGTACAGTTGTCCAATTTTCCCTGTTGCTCTCTCCTCTGACCCGCCCTACCCCCACACCCAAGTCAACCCCCACCAAGTTGTCCATGTCCATGGGTCCTTTATACTTGTTCCTTGACTGGACCCTTCCCCATCCTCCCCTATTTGCCCCTCCCCCTCCCTTCTAGTCACTGGCAGTTTGTTCTTATTTCCATGTCTCTGGTTCTAGTTTGCTCCTTTGTTTTGTTCATTCTGTTCCTCTTACAGGTGAGACCCAAGACTTCTCTAAGGCCCTGATTTTCTGTAGCGGGGATGAAAACACCTTCAAAGTAGAGCTGGCATGTGAATAAACCCGTGAAGCCCATCAGCCTATGGGATTGAGTTGGATTGGAGCCTCCCCGGTTCAGTGAGCCAAACTTCAGCCTGGGTTGGATGATAAGAAGTTGCATGTTCCTGTTATGTTTCTGCAGAGGAATCCCAATAGTCAGGTATTGATATGAGGATCAGGATGGAGCCCAGGCAGGTCCTGCTGGGAGCCTTTACCTGCCAATGCTGGCAGGGCTCTTGGACCCCTTCACTGTGTCTGAGCTCCCAGAAGAAACAACACAGAGGCAGCCTTGGGAATTGAGAATACCTTCCACTCACGTTCACTCCCTTGTATATGTACATATGTATATATATACGGTTTATGTGTATATATATGTGTGTATGTATGTATAAGTATGTATGTTCTCAATAATAAAAAAGTATGTATGTATGTATATATACTGTATGTATATACTGCCTATGTATGCATGCACATATATTTAACACATAATAATATGAGAATATGCAGATTCTGGAACCCTTTTCACTTAATAGTGCATTTTGTGCAGTAGCAACTATAATAATGGTTTACCACTTGAATAGCCATGTGAGCTAATTCACCAGATTGTCCGTGATGTCTCTGGAAGGATGTTCCTATTTTATCCATCCATTAAGAAGGAAAAGACCAAAGCCATTTCAATAGCATTGAAACTTGTTAAGCCGCATCTCCCTCTGCTGCTCCTGTCTCCACCCGACCAGGTAAACTCAAGACCAGACTCTCTTGGACCCTGTTTTCTCCTTGCAACAATCCGGAAGGAAGGCATCTGTTCTTCTGCTGCAACAGTTGTCACTGTTAATATTGATTCGAGAGCAAGTGGGGAGACAGGACCGTCCTTCCACAGGACCTGCATCTGTGGGCAGAGCAACCTCTCCTGAGGATGTAAGAGGCGGTCACTTTGCAGAATGGAACTTCCACCAAATAGCCTCGTGGATAACATCCCATGTCCTTCCCATCTTCCCTCAAGGTCACCTTCCCATGGAGGCCTCCGTGACCATCTGGCAGACAGCCCCTGTCCCTGCAGCCCACACTGCGGACTGCCTGGCCCTCTGCATGTCCCCAGATCATTCACCCTTCTAACAGACAGCTTCCTGTTTCCTGTGCTCACACACACCCTCCCTTCCCACACAACACGTGTTCCCTAAGACCAGCAGAGATCCTCATCTTACTGCAGTGATGCCCCAACATGGGAACAGTGCCACCCATCTGTCACACAACCACAATGGGTCCATGAATGGTCAGTTGGGGCACGTCCTTCTGCTAGAGACAGTGTCCTTGTGAATGTGGCCTCAGACTACAGCTGTCCTGTGGCACCTATGGCAAACATGCACTGACATTAACAAGAAAACACCTGCACTTGTGCATAGTTCTGCCCCCCTGCACCTACAGGGGGTCCTGCTCTGTGAGTCCCAGAGCACCAGAGGGAAGGTCAGGGAGAGGCCGTGGGTGAGCAGAGCAGAATTCCAACAGCAACTGATCTCAGGGAAGGAGTTATGGGAACCCAGCTCAGCTCATTCCAGAACCTGCCTCCTGGGAGTTTTGGAAAAGTTCAGAAGATCCGTCAAGCCCTAGAAGGTGGCAGGAGCAGGATGAGTCTGAAAATTCATCTCTCAATACACAGACTCCTGTGTGCAGGGACCCTGGGTCTGTGGGGAAAATGACAGGCACAACACCTCCTGCTGCTGACAAACAGTGAAAGATACCCAGGGGAGAAGGAGACCAGGACTCCTAACAAGAACAAAAGCAGGCATGTTACTCTATAGAAACAAGCAAACAGTAAATAAAGACCCGGAAGCAGGGGGCTGAGGGTCAGACCCAGACCCGAGCTTGGCCTCCTGTGGTGCACAGAGCCCTCCTGCCGCAGCTCCGGGACATGGTCTCATTAGGACAGGTTACCAGGCCTGGGGATGTTTGGGTCCCTGTGATCCAGGTCCTTCTGGGACTGGCTTCTGCTGGAGGAACAGGACAAAGGGGTAGGGAACTGATCCTGTGGAGGGGTGACCACACCAAGCCCACGATGCACTGAGCACCCACTGGGCACTGGCCCCAACCACGCTGGGTCCTCACAGCCTCTCCTGTCCCTGTAAAAGACTCAGCAAAGTACACACACAAGTTCTGGAAACTTCTCCACACTTCCATTTATTTGCTCTCCAACTTTATACTCTTCAATTTTTATTTAACACATCAAACCCTCCTGGCAAAAAAGGAAAAAACAAATGTACCCCCAGTATCTTATTTCAACAATGAAGAAGCTGCAGCTCACAGAAGCGGCAGGTAAAGACAAGGATGGAGGGGGTGCAGCCCCACCTCTGCTGGGCAGGAAGTGTGGTGGGGGGTGTGGGGGGCAGTGGGCAGGCCTCCACCTCCTCACATTATGCTGACAGGAGCACAGACATGCAGGAGCAGGTTGCAGAAAGAGAAGGGAGATGTTCCTGAGGTCGCACAGGGGGTTTGGTGGGCCTGTGTATGAAGAAGCTTCCATGGCCTATTCCCTGACAAGGCAGCTGTCTCAAGCTGTAGAGGAAAATAACCATGAACACATGCAGGGCAGTCACTGTAGGTGGTGACTTTGTCAACAGCCCACCTTCCACTTACATTGAGCCAGAGGATCCCCATTACCCAGTCACATCCCCTCTGTCCCAACCCTGCCCTTGTCAGGTCTCACCTTTTCAAGCCGTGAGAGACACATTAGAGCCCTGGGCACTGTCACCGCCTGGGTGGCATAAAAACAGGACAAGGTCAGAGCCCCAGGACAGGTGACTAAAGGAGGAACTATGGGGGTGAGGCCCCCCATGGACTCCCATCTGCACTGACAGAGCATCTCAGGGCCCCCTCCATACTCACAAGCAGCCTGAGAATAGCTCCCTCCTTTGCCACCTGCGGGAAGAAAACACCCTGTCAGAGAGCAGGGAGGAGGCAGGGTCATGAGGTCCTAAGGAACCCTTGTCCTGGTGCCCAGGGAAGTTTCCACAACTGTGGCTACAGATTCAGGGCAGGATCAGGAAATCTCAGGGAAGTACAGGTGCAGGCAGGACCTGGACCACCTTTGTCCTGAGGGCTGTCCTCAGCAGGGACCTCCCTGCTGACCTGAAACAGTTGGGGACCAGGTCCCCATCCCTAGAATCAGCCAGGTGGGAAATCGGTCCCTTATATTCTCACGAGTCTTCCTAAAGAGTAAGTGTGAGCAAACAGGACCCCAGGCAGGCAAGCACATGCGTGAATGAATGTCCTGCTCCCCATTAAGGAAGCGGGACACAAGTCTACCTGGGCTTGAAACCCCAGTGGGACCAGAAACTCATCTCACCCTCCCCTACCTGGGTGCTTCCTCCACCACATCACAGCTCCAGCCACAGCTGCAAGGACGAGCAGGCCACCAAGGACACCCAGGATGATGATGAGGGTCAGAGGGGACTGCCCTGCACAGGGAACAGAGGGTGAGGCCCTGAGCCAGTCCCGCCCAGCAGCTCAAGTCCTGCCGAGGCCCCTGCTCCCTGGGAAGATGGCGCCCAGTCCCTGCTCACCCCCTGGCTGCTCTTCCCATCGCAGGGTCAGCGGCTCGGGCAGCCCCTCGTGCTGCACACGGCACGTGTATCTCTGCTCCTCCCCTTGGGGCACCGCCAGCGCCGCCCATTTCTGGAAGGTCCCGTCCCCCGCGGGCCTGGTCTCCACCAGCTCTGTGTCCTGGGTCTGCTCCTCCTCCTCCCGCCACCAGCTCAGGGCGATCTCCGCAGGGTAGAAGCCCCGCGCCCAGCACCGCAGGGTGACCAGGCGCTCAGATGTGGGGTGGCGGGTCACCTGCGCCTCTGGAGGGTCTGAGCAGAAGGAGAGGAACTTAGGGACCTTCGTCGTCCTGGGAAACTATGGCCGCCCTGTGCGCCCAGCCCGAGAACCGCTGGTCCAGGCACTGGGGAGGCAGCACGACACACAGACCCCCGCCTGGACGCACGCCCCTGAGAGGAAGTCCCAGTGTTTACAAAGTTCTGGAACCAGACACAGCCCCGGGCAGGAGGCGGGTCTCTGAGGGGAGAAAAGGCTTTTCTGGTCCCGACCTGGCCGGGTCTGAACAGGGACTCTGGGTGTGGGGGGCACAAGTGCTGAGGGAGACGGTCCCCAGGGGTCCCGGAGCCACGGCCAGAGGCCAAGGGAACCGCTGACCGGCTCTTTCGGGGTTCTCCACCCTGCACCCCCCGACAGTCGGCACCGCACCCCTGAGTGTCCCTGCGCGGAGGGCGGGTCCCTCTCTGGCCGCGCGTCTGGAAAAGGGGGGTGGCTCCCGCTCCCGACCCCGACGAGGGGTTCGGACCCTGATCCCCTTGCCTGTCGCCTTGTTGGGGCCCCGGCCGAGGGAGATGGGGGCCCCGCGGCCCCGGTACCTGCGCGCTGCAGCGTCTCCTTCCCCTTCTCCAGGAACTGGCCCAGCGACTCCCTGCACTGGCCCTCCAGGTAGCTCTTGTACTGCTCCGCGCAACGGATGTGCTCCCACTCGCGCTGCGTTATCTGCGCCGCCGCGTCGGCCGTGGTCCAGGTCTGCAGGTCCTCGTTCAGCGCGATGTAGTCGGCGCCGTCGTAGGCGTCCTGCTTGTACCCGCGGAGGAGGCGCCCGTCCGCTCCCACGTCGCAGCCGTACATCCGCTGGTAGGTGTGAGACCCTGACCCCGCCCCGAGGTCAGCCCCGCCCACCCGGCCGCCCCACCGTCCCCGCGGGGATCCCCCAAACCGAAAGCGAAACGGGGTCAAAGTCCCGCGGGCGCCTCCCGGGGCGGAGGGAGGGCAAGGCGGCGGCCTCTGGGTGCGGTCGGATGGGGACCCTCGGGCGCCCCGCTGCGGGTGGGGACGCGGTCGTGGAGGCCGGGCCCGCGCTCACCGCCGGCGCTCTGGTTGTAGTACCCGCGCAGGGTGTTCAGGCTCACTCGTAACTTCTGTGCGGTTCCCATAAACACCCGCGTCTGCTCGTCCCAATAGTGCCAGTCCCACTGCTCCACCCACGGCTGCTGCATCCACGACGCCCGCGGCTCGGCCCTCGGGGTCTCGGCGTCGCTGTCGAACCGCACGAACTGCGTGTCGTCCACGTAGCCGACGCCGATGAAGCGGGGCTCACGGAGGCCGGGCCGGGACACGGTGGTGAGGAAATACCTCAGGGAGTGGGAACCTGAGGGCGGCGAAGCGCTGAGACCCGCGACCCTCCTCCCGGCGCGGGTCCCGGGTCCGCGGTCGCGGGGACAGGACGCGGAGGGCCTAGGAGAAGGAAAAGCGGGGACGCGACGGGGCGTGGGGTCTGCGCCCGGGGGGCGGGCACGTGCCTTCCTCGGGGTCCTGCGCCCCCTCCGGGCGCCTCCCACCCACAGAGGCCGGTCCCGCGACTCCGCACTCACCCGCCCAGGTCTCCGTCAGGGCCAGCGCCCCGGAGAGCAGCAGCAGGAGGCTTGGGGACCTCATGACCCGTATCCTGCGCGGTTGGGGCGAACTGTCTGTGGAGGGGCGGGCGGGGCACTTATAACCCGCAGCGAAGGCGACACGGACATTGGAGAAACGGGCCTCCAATGAGAGGGACAGCTAGGGACGCGTCACGAGTATCCAGGAAGGAGAAGTGAAACCGGGGAGACGGGGACTCCCCAACACCGAGCGTCCCCTTCGGAGACTTGGCCCTGGGCTGCCAGGCTGAGAGCCAGGCCTGGGCCCTGAGCCTCTATCCTGAGCCCTCCTCCTGCTCTTTGTCCCTGTCACACTGTGTCCGGAGTCCTTGCCCCCTGTGGAACCCCAGCAAAAGCCTGATGTATATTACTTGCATTATTGAAACTAGGAAAGGAGGAAAGACCTAGTTAAAGAGCAGCGCAGTCGCTCTGCAGGGGACCTCTGCAGGGAGGAAGGGATTCCGGGACCCCTGGAGTCCATAGGCGCTGAGCAAGAAAACGCTGGCGCAAGAGACTGTTGACCCAAGATAAACTTGTGACACTAATTTGGGCAACCAGACAGCCCGGAGACAGGCCAATTAAGGCCTCAAGACCACCTCAGACCCCCACCCTGATAGTCAATCACTAACTACCATCTTATCTTCTGTGCCCAGGCTCGCTTGCTCTGCTATAAAAAGCCCTGGTTGTAAGCGACAGCGCGCACCTCATGAGATCGAGGTCGCCCCTGCGCAGGTCTGTTGTTTGGCCAATAAATAACATCTTTGAATCCCCGAAAGTCTCCAGCGTTTGGTGTCTTGCTTTCGTCTGGATATAACACCCCCAGGTCTGTGTGAGGAAACCAGGGAGAGACCCCCAGGCTGGGCCCAGCCCTCTTTCCACACCTGCCATTCCTGGAACCCCCTCACCCTGAAATGGACTCTCTGCTGCCACCCCTTCTCTCCCCCCTGGACTATTCTAGAAGGAAACTCACCCCTCGCAACTGGATGCCAGAGAGGAGCTCCCCTGGGAATGGAGTGGGGGCCAGAGGCTTTCTCTTCCATCCTGGAGGAATTGTGTCTGAACACAGCTGACAGAGCTCTTGGTCAGTGTCCTTGTTACCCAGGCACCGCAGCAGGGAAGGAAATCTGGGAAACTCCTTAACCTGCATCACATCACCCAAGTCCCTTGCTCCAAGGAGGAGGCTGGGCATCTTTGGGGACCACTGTTCAGCCTCGCACATATGACCAGGGTGACTGAGATTGAGGGAGGCAGCACCCTGGGGAGGGGGCAGTGAGCCAGGAGCTAAGAGCAAGTGGGGAATGGCGGGGGTCCTCAGGGGGCTCCTACAAGGAGGGGAGTGAAGGGGTCCATCCTGATGACTGATGAGGGATATTAGGGAGGAGGGAAAGAAAACAGTCAAAGCGGTTGGGGGCCAGGACTCCATCCACTTGCACACCCAGGGCACAAGGTCAGTGGGAGGGAGACACCCCATGGGAGGACTTCAGAGGGAGCCCTGTGGTCAGGGAGACCAATTTGAGTCAGAGCTGTGGGGTGCTGGGCCACCCTGGGGAGGCTGTGCAGCTGTGGTCCTGATAGGACTCTGGGGCACAGTGGGCCTGTGTCAGGGGTTGGGAGGGGGTG
>PVIW01014358.1:0-23809 GCA_004026585.1 Noctilio leporinus | reverse complement strand
ATACAAGGAATAGGCCTTCAGTGGTCAGGGGGAAAGGGGTTGGGGGGAGGGGGAGGCAGTGGCAAGAAAGGGGAGCAGCTTAGACAAGAACCTAGTATAAAGGAATCATGGATATGGACAACAGGTGGGATTGACTTTGGGGGGAATGGGTGGGTGGGGAGGGGGACAGAGGGGAGCAAAAAGGGGATGGATGTAATACAACAACAATAAAATTTTAAAAATAAGGAATATACCATTAAAAGACTAATTAAATATTTGACTGGCTAGATTAAAATAAGACAACATAGGCTTCAATAAAAAACAACAAAAAATTGAATATTAGTAGTAAAAGGACATTCTGCAAGGAAAAGGAGTCAATTTTCTAAGAAGACATTAATAATATTAATGCATATGCATCTAATAACAGAGCTTCAAACACAAAAACTGAAAAGAGAAACACATTATGAGTCTATTATAGCTAGACACCAACTGCATCTTAAATTTATTACTCAGTTCTTCTGTTTTTCTGTTTTTTAAAATTCTCCTTTTAGTGATATTATTTCCTTTTTCCTATTCTCTTTATTTAGCTCTGCATTTTTTAGAGCATTACTTATAATATTCAAGGCATGAAAACAACCCAAATCTTTGTCAATGGATGACTACATAAAGAAAAATTATATATGATAGAATGTTCTATTAAATGGAATTTATATATACATAATGAAATATTATATATGTGAATTACTATTCAGCCATAAAAAAGGGAATCCAGACATTAAAACAAAATGGATGAAAATTGAGAGCACTGTGCTCACTGAAATAAGTCATATAGAGAATGATTTATTCCCTATATAAGAATATGTGATCTCACTAATTATGTGATCATACTAGTATGAAATAAACAAACGAACTAACTAACTAATAGATACAGAGAACAGATTGGCGGATGCCAGAGTTAGGAGATGGGGGGGGCAAAATGGAAAATTTTTATTATATTTTATTTTATTGTTGTTGTATTATATTCATCCCATTTCCCCCCATCTGATCTTCCCTTTCCCACCCTCCCCATCCACCCCACAGCCAATCCCACATGTTGCCCATGTCCATGGGTCATCCATGCTCGTTCCTTGTTCCCCTTCATTGCCCTTCTCCCTCGTCCCCCACCTCTTCCCCTCTGCACACTAAAAGTCTGTTCCTTGTATACAATCTCTAGTTCTGTTTTGCTTGTTTGTTTTATTCATTACTCTCCTGTATTGGGTGAGATCATATGGTATTTGTCTTTCACTGACTGGCTTATTTCACTAAGCATAATAATCTCCATTGCCATCCATGTTGTCACAAAAGGTAGAAGTTTCGTCCCTCTCTCTGCTATGTAGTATTCCATTGTGTAAATGTACCAAAGTTTTTTGATTCATTCATCCACTGATGGGCACTTAGGCTATTGCCAGCACATGGCTATTGCAAATTGCACTGCTGTGAATATAGGTGTACATAGGTTCTTCTGAATTGATATTTAAGGGTTCTTCAGGTTATAATCCCAGCAGTGGAATTGCTGGATCAAAAGGTAGTTCTATTTATTTTGTGAGGAAATTCCATAATGTTTTCCAAAGTGGGTGCATCAGTCTGCATTCCCAACATTGCGCCAAGGATATCTTTTCTCCATATCCTCATGAGCATTTGCTGATTTGTTAATGATTGCCATTCAGACAGGTGTGAGGTGGTATCTCATTGTGGTTTTAATTTGCATCTCTCTGATGGCTAGTGATATTGAGCATTCTTTCATATGCCTTTGGGTCCTCTGTATATCCTCTTCAGAGAGGTGTCTGTTCAGGTCCTTTCTCCATTTTTTAATTGGGGTGTCTCTCTCTCTGGTGTTGAGTCACATAAGTTCTTGATATATTTTGGATATCAAATTCTTGTCTGAGGTATCATTGGCAAATATGGGTTCCCAGATAGTTGGTTCCCTTTGAATTTTGCTGGTGTTTTCTTTAGCTGAACATTTCTTTATTTGTTGCTTTATAATAATTGCTCTAGAAGTAGCAGTGAAAATATTTCTGCATAGGATATCTGAAATTCTGCTTCCTGTTTTCCTCTAGGCAGGGCTTATGTTTAAGTCCTTTATCCATCTTGAGTTTATTCTGGTGTATGGTATAAGTTGGTGGTCTAGTTTTATTTTTTATTTATTTTTTTGCATGTCCCTGTCCATTTCTCCCAACACCAGTTGTTAAAGAGGCTATTTGCATTCCATTTTATGTTCCTCCCTGCTTTGTTGAATATTAATTGACCATAGAGTCTTGGGTTTATTTCTAGGCTCTCTGTTCTGTCCCATTGACCTATATGTCTATTCTATGCTAGTACTAGATTTTTCTGATTACAGTAGCCTTGTAGTATAGTTTGATGTCCGGTATTGTGATTCTTCCTACCTTGTTCTTCTTTCTCAAGATTGCTGTGGCTATTCAGGGTCATTTTTGGCTCCATATAAATGTTTGAAGTATTTTTTCTATATCTGTGAAATATGTCATTGGTATTTTAATTGGGATTGCATTGAATCTATAGATTGGTTTGGATTATATGGACATTTTAATGCTGTTGCTTCTTCTCATTCATGAACATGGTATATGCTTCCATTTATTTGTATCTTCCTTCATTTCTTTCTTCACTGTTCTGTACTTTTCTGACTATAGGTCTTTTACCTCCTTGGTTAAGTTTATTACTAAGTATTTTATTTATTTTTGCTAAGTACTTTATTTTTATTGTTGCTATGGTAAATGGCATTTATTTTCTACATTTTATCTCTGATGTTTCATTATTGGTATACAAAAAATACCTTTGATCTCTGAATATTGACTTTATATCCAGCTAGTTTGCTTAATTTGTTTATTGGGTCAGGTAGGTTTTAGGTGGAGCCTATTGAGTTTTATATGTACACTTTCATGTCATCTGCAAATAATGAGTTTTACCCCCTCCTTTCCAATTTGGATACCTTTGATTCCTTTTTCTCTTCTGATAGCTATGCCTAAAACTTCCAAAATGATGTTGAACAGAAGTGGAGAAAGTGGACAGTCTTGTCTCATTCCTGATCTTAGGAGGAAAGCTTTTAGTTTTTGCCCATAGAGTATGATGTTGGCTGCATGTTTCTCATATATGGCCTTTATTATGTTAAAGTATGTTCCCTCTACATATTCACATTTTGTTGAGTGTTTTTATCATAAATTGTTGCTGTACTTTGTCAAATTCCTTTTCAGCATCTATTCATATGATCATTTGGTTTTTGTTTCATTTTGTTTATGTGGTGTATTACATTTATTGATTTGCAAATATTGTACCATCCTTGCATTCCTGCGATGAATCCCTCTTGATTATGGTGTATGATTTTTTTAATGTATTGCTGGACCTGGTGGGTCAATATTTTGTTGAGAATTTTAGCATCTATATTCATCAGCAATATTGGTCTATTGTTTTCTTTCTTTGTTGTGTCTTGACCTGGTTTTGGAATTAGAATAATATTGGACTCATAGAAAGGGTTTGGAAATCTTCCCTCTTCTTGGTTTTTTTTTTTTTTTTTGGAATAGGTTGGAAAGGATAGGAGTTAGTTCTTCTCTAAATATTTGGTAAAATTCACCTCTGTCGCCATGTGGTCCAGGAATCTTGTGCAGTGGGTTTTTTTAAATTCCTGCTTCAATTTCACTAGTTGTTATTGGTCTATTGAGGCTTCCTGCTTTTTCTGGATTCATCTTGGCAGATTATACATTTCCAGAAATGTGTCCATTTTACTTAGGTTGTAAAATTTCTTCCTATAGTTTGTAGTAATTTCTTACTATTCTTTGTATTACTGTAGTGTCAGTTGTGATTTCTCCTCTGCTGTTTCTGATTTTGTTTATTAGTGTCCTCTCTGTGTTTTTCTTGATGAATCTAGTTAATGGTTTGTCAATTTTGTTTATCTTTTCAAAGAAACAGATCCTGGATTTGTTCATCCTTTGAATTGTGCTTTTAGTTTCTATGTTGTTCAATTCTGCTCTGATCTTGATGATTCCCTTCCTTTTGCATGCTCTGGGCTTTGTTTGTTGTGCTCCTCTAGTTCGTGCAGCTTTATGGTTAGCTTGTTTGTATAAGCTTCTTCTAAACTTTTTAGGTAGGCCTGTAATGCTATGAATTTCCCTCTCAGGACTGCCTTTGCTGTGGCCCATAAGTTTTGGGTTGTTGTATATTCATTTTCATTCATTTCCAGATAGTTTTTTATTTCTTCTTTGATTTCCTTGTTTACCCATTCCTTACTTAATAGCATGTTAATTAGTCTTCATGAATCAGAATGTTTTTGGTTTTTCCCCTTGAGGTTAGTTTCAAGTTTCAATCCATTGTGATTTGAGAAGATGGTTGGTATGATTTCAAGTTTCTTGTATTTGTGGAGGCTTGCCTTGTGTCCTACCAGGTAGTCTATGTTTGAGAAAGTTCCATGTACATTTGAAAAGAATGTGTATTTTGTTTCTTTGGGGTGCAAAGTACTATATTTATGGGTTAAGCCCATTTCCTCTAGAATGTTGTTCAATGCCACCAATATCCTTGGTGTTGTTTTGTTTGGAAGATCTGTCTATTGTTGATAATGAGGTTTTAAAATCCTCTACTATTAGTGTGTTGATGTTCATACCCTTCTTTAAGTCCTCCAAGCTTTTTTTATATAATTGGTGTTCCTGTGTTGCATGCATGTTTTCAAGGATTCTATCTTCTTGGTGTATTGTTCCTTTAAGTATTATGAAATGCCCTTCTTTGTTTCTTTTTATAACCTTCATTGTGAAATCTATTTTGTCTAAAATTGGTATTGCTACCTCAGCCCTTTTTTTCTGTCCAGTTGCTTGAAATATACTTTTCCATCCCTTCATTCTCAGTCTATGTTGATCTTTTGTTCTGAAGTAGGTCTCTTGTAGACAGCATATATGTGGGTCATATTTTCTTATCCATTCAGCTACCTTATGTCTTTTGATTGGCCCACTTATTTGTTTATGTTTAAGGTTATTATTGACAGATAATTATTCATTGTTAACTTTCCCCTTTATACCTGTGCTCCTGTTTCTCTGTTTCTTCAACTTTTTAAAGCAGACCATTTAGCATCCCTTGCCATGCTGGTTTGGTCTTTTAGTCTCTTTTTGTTTGGGAAACTTCTTATCTCACCTTCCTTTTTTTTTTTTTTTTTAATTTGTAATTCTTTTAATTTTAAGTTTATTTATTTCAATTTTATTTTATTGTTGTTATATTACATCCATTTCCTTTTTACTCCCCTCTTTCCCCTTCCCCACCCACCCACTCCTCCCCAAAATCAATCCTACTTGTTGTCCATGGTTCTTCCATACTAGTTTCTTGACTAAACTGCTCCCCTTCCTTGCCTCCTTCTACCCCTCCCTCCTCCCTCCTTCCCCCCTGCCCACTGAATGTCTATTTATTGTATTCATGAACCTGGTTCTGTCTTGCTTATTTGGTTTGTTCATTATTGTCCTGAAATGGGTAAGATCATATGGTATTTGTCTTTCACTGACTAAGTTATTTCACTAAGCATAATGCTTTCCAGTTCACCTTCCATTTTGAATGAGAGCCTTGCTGGGTAGAGTATTCTTGGTTGCAAGCTTTTGTTTTTCATTGCTTGGGATATTTTTTGCCATTCCCTTCTGGCTTATATTAATTCTGTTGAGTAAATATTTGATAACCTTCAGAGCCCCCTTCTATGTTATTAGCTATTTCTTTCTTGATGCTTTTAGGATTTTCTCCTTGGTTTGAAATTTGCCATTTTAATTATCAAGGGTCATAGAGTGGTTCTGTTTGGGTTTATCCTCAATGGGACCTTCTGTGCTTCCTGAATTTGAGCAGCATTTTCACTCATCATGTTAGTGAAGTTTTCTATCATTACTTTTTTGAACAGGTTTTTCATTCCTTATTTCTCTTCTCCTTTTGGTATTCTTATGATATGGATATTATTGCTTTTCATATTGTTCTGTAGCTCTCTTAAGACCTCTTTGTTCTTTTTCAGTCTTTTTTCATTGCATTGCACTGTCTTGGAATGTTTTCTTATGCTGTCCTTCATCTCACTGATCCAGTCCTCTACTTTTTCTAACCTCCTATTGATTCCTTATGCTGTATTCTTCAAATTAGAAATTGTAACCTTCACTTCCTCTTGGTTTTTATTGATAGTTTCTATGTCCTTTTTAATGCTGATATAGTTCTCAGAAAGTTCTCTGTAGCTCCCCTAGAGTTCTTTGTAGTTTTCTTTGAGCTGGCTGAGCTCATTGAGCTTCTCTATCATCATTATTTTAAATTCCATATCTGATAGTTTGCTTGCCTCTATTTCATTTAGAGGTCTTTCTGGGAATTCCTCCTTTCTTAGCAGTGATTAATTTTTGATTTTTCTTCCCATTTTTAGGTTTCTCCTCTTGTTTGTTTTTGCTTCTTAGAATGTACTGTTTTGAGTTCGTGTCTTTGTGGTGTGATCTTCTGTGGTGTAGCGGTGCACTTTCTTTACTTCCTGGATCCACCTCTGGTGATGTCAGATCACTCCCCAGTGTGGACCTAGTCAGCCTGTTGGAGCCAACAAGAGACCTGCTGTCTTTGTCCATGCCCTTCAGTTTTTAATCCAATTGATCTGTGCTCAGCTATCAGTTGTTAGGTATCACTGGGCAGGACTGATTAGTTCTGTTTTAAACCAATCAATCTATGATCAGTGGTCACCTTAGGCCCACTGGGCCAGGCCAGTTAATTAAGTTGCGATCCAATCACACTGTGAGTAGATGCCAGGCTCAGATGCAGCTTGGCAGGACAGACAGATTCAGTTGTAAATCAATGAATCTATGATTAATTGCCAGGCTCAGGTGCAGTCTGGTGGGACAGTCAGATTCAGTTGTAAATCAATGAATTTGTGGTCAGCTGCCAGACTCAGGTGCCACTGGGCAAGGACAGATTGATTCAGTTATAACTAAATGAATCTGTGATCAGCCACCAGGTTCAGATGTAGCTTAGTGGGACAGACAGATTCAATTGTAAATCAACAAATCTGTGATAAGCCACCAGGCCCAGCCACCATTGGGTGAGACAGATGAACTCAGTTGCAAATCAATGAATCCATGTTCAGCCACCAGTCTCATACACCACTGGGTGGGACTAATGGACTGACCCAGCTATAAATCAGTATGTTTATAATCAGCTGCCAGTCCCAGATGCCATTGGGTGAGAAAGAAAGAGTCAGGTGTAAAGCATTGTATCCATGCTCAGCCGCCAGGCTTAGATACAGCAGGGCAGGAGAGATTCATCCAGTTGAAAATCAATGAATTGTCCTCAGGCACCACTGGGTGGGGCAGATTACTTCCAGTGGGTGGGGCTATGAGGACCCCTCAGACTGAAGTTGCTTGACATGGCATAATCTGCCTTCTGTGTGGGCAATGAGGCAGCAATGAGACCCCTATGGCTGCCCCCTCACTTCTCTCCTCCAGGCCACAGCAAACTCTCACCAAACATCTCCAGTCCACTCTGCCTTCCCTTTCCTGGAGGCTAGTGTAAGTGGGTGTCAATGCATTTTTGTTTGTGGTCATCTTAGTGATTCTCTGTCTCCAGTACTCTTGAGCTAATATACCCCACACCTTTCTGCTCTTCTCAGCTGTATGCTGTCTTATTCTCTGCTGTGCTGCTATAGGCTGGGAATCCCAGATATGGACCAGAACCCACCCTTCTCAGGTGGGGCCCCCAGGTCCCTCCCTTTGGCCTCTGCCTCTAGTGGGAGCCCATCCAGCCCTCTCGTGTTTCCACAATGCCTACTAGTCACATTGTGATGAAGCATCCTCTTCTGTTTTGTCTGTGGTTATAAGGCTTTTTCCAGCTGGTGCTCTGTTGGTTATTCCAGAAGATTTTTCCCCAATTAAATCGTAATTCCAGATGGCTCCTGGGAGGAAGTTGGTGTAGCTCCACTTACTCCTCAGCCATCTTGTCCCCTCTCTGAGATTTTGTTTTTAAAGGCAGTTTAAATTAAATTCTTAGTTTCAGTTTTTCTTATTTACTATTGAAACTATGTAAGGCTTTGCCTATTCCTTGGAGTATAACTTCAATTGCCTCCATTTGTTTAAATATGTAGTGTTTTCATTATTGTTACTTTATAAAAAATTTTTGATTAAAGTCTTTATTATTTATTTACTTTTGATTACAGTCTTTATTTATTTACTTACTTTTGGCCAAGGATATTTTTAGGAGGCTGCAAGTACCAGTCAAAGGTAACAATTAAGGTAATTCTACTTAAGGAGAAGGTAAACATGTGGAGAAATATATCCCTGAATGGAACATCTAAATAATTCAAATATGATAGTTTTTCTAAATTATTATAATATTTAATTTAAATCTAACAGTAACTCCAAGGTTTATATGGAGGAATCATGTAAAGAAATAATAAGACTAATCTTGTTCTCTCAGATAACAAAAGTATTAAAAGGCATAACAAAATAGCACACCACTGCCACTAGAATAACTGATCAGATCATTGGAATAGGATAAAGTTTGCAAAAACTATCTCAGGTATAATAATTTTATGGAATTGAGGTGCAAGGAAACTAAGCTAAGATGTCAGAGAAAAAGGCTAGATTTTTCACTAAATGCTACTGGGATATTATCTAAATATGCTGAAAAAAATAAAGACAGAGTTATAATTTGCACCCAACTAAATTATAGATTAATTATAATGCCAAAGTACAAGGTGATCCTACAAAGTAAGTAGAATTAAATCAAAATGTTAATTTCCTTAATATGAAAGGGACATCTAAAAGAAACTGTTGCTTTTACCAAAGTAATTCATGTTCTAATATGTAAAAATATTTTATGTGCATAGTTAAAAAATACAATTCCAAAACCCATGTTATTAACATTTTAATGTAAATCTTTACAGATATTACATGTAATGTAATATATTAATGTAATGTTACATATGTAATATTCTTATATATCCCTTTTTACATTATCTCATGTACAGCATGAGTCATTCTGCATGAATGTTTGTAACCCATCTCCTTTACTTCCCCGAACGTCTAGACAGGGAGTTGAATTAAAGCCAGGACAGGACTGGACTATCTCTTCTCCATCCTTCCAAATGTGGAACAGTAAGATTTATCCTACCCAAATTCCGAAGCATGGGAAATCTATCCATGCTTCCAAGCCTAACTACATGAGCGTGAGAACTCTTCTCCCATAAATTCTGTCTCCCCTTGCCCCTGGTAGGCCCCATACCAGCTCCAATTCCACAGATAACAGGGATAACAATGTTTATAGCAGTTGTGATGGCAATAGAGTGTCCTACAGTCACTTGGTACAAACTGCCATTTCATTTCCAGCATCCAAATGTTTGCCCTCAGGAAGCAATCAAATCTGATTTGAGCCAGTCCTCACCCCACCCCCACTCCCATGCATCCCTCCTTTTCCATCTGTCAGTCTTAGCCAACCCCAGAGTTGGAGCTATGAATGTTAATAAAGGAAACCCCAATCAAGACTGGTGTTGGGATGGTCTGTATGGAGAGCCCTCAGGCTCTACTCCTCCTTGGTTGTTACAAACAGGAAGAGTGCCTTGCATCTCCAACAGGAAGATGTTTTTCTATTCTATCATCCTAGCAATGGCCCAGCCAATGAGAGACTGTAATAACTCAACAAATGAAAAGCCGGTACACTTGGAACTCCCACTCCAATGGACTCTTTGTATACAACAGTTTCTACCAATTTTTTCTTTATAGAAGAACATTTCTCCTCTTTGGTTTCAGACTTGCCTATGGTTTTGCCATTTCTTTCATGTCCTGAATTGCAATTCTCTGCTATTCTTGAATAAATACGTACTTGTTGATAAAATAACTTTAATTTTTAAGGTCAAGAAAACAGAAGAATGGAAAGGTTTTTCCAACACATGGTTATTCTCTGGGTTTTGGAACTCTCCAGATGTTTCAAGCTGTCTTTCTCTTACAGGTGTTTTCATAGGCACCTCAGAAGATCCCACTCAGGAAGGCTACAGCCCCCAGTATCTGGGGATCCTCTTCAGCTTCCATATGCAGGGCCTCCAAGCAACCAGGTGGTGGTCTTTGTCAACTTTCTCCAGGATATGATCAACTCCAGTCCATGGTGCACATTCACTTATCTCTCATCCCTATACTTTTGGAAGAGGTATGCCTCCTAAGCCCCTTAGTTTAGACTGCTCTGGGTCCTCTGGTGGCACAAAACACTGACTTTAAGGCCAGCAAGCCCTCATCCAGTTCCTTTCTTAGACACTCAATAACATCTACCCCACCTTTTGGGCAAGGCGGGAATCGCAGCACAGATTTCTTTACAATAATCCCACTTAGTGCATTTTTCAAAAGCCTTAATGTTTCTTTTATACCACCAATATAAAACAGGGTTGAAGAGCTGTATAAATTGTTTTTAGTGCCCATATCACTTTGTGTATAAACTTCTCACACTTCAATTGCATGTTTAAACCACCTGGAGGTCTTACTAAAGTACATATTCTGAGATTCTGCACTTGAACAGCTCCTAGGTCAAGCTCATTTCCTTGGGCCCCACTGCATAGTGAACAGATACAGAGCTGGTTCTCAAGCTTATTGGGGAGATTTAAAAAGCACTGAAGCTGGGAACCAGCCCAGGAAATCTGATGTTACCAGTTGGGGCATGTTGTAGCTTCCAGAATTCTGAAAGCCTTCCAGTGATTTTGCCACCAGCCATGGAAAAGAAAGCATTGTGCAGGGCCACCTAGGGCAGTGGGCTATCTTGGCTATCTTTCTTTGTGCCCTTTCAGAACTTTCTTATACCTGGGCTCTTGAAACATTGACTGCAGCTATAGCAGTAAATTCATGCCCTGAGACTTTTAGGGGGTTGCTTTTGAGTAATGGAAAAGAATAAAACTTAGCTGTCAATCTAGGAGAAGAGGAAGAAGGACCAAACCAGAATTGATCTCATTTTAAATCTGAATTTAAAGTGACTGAATTGCCCTGGCAATACTAGATCAAAGTTTGCTATCTGAAGAAGGGAACATGAGGTAGAATTAAGTCAAGAAATAAGTAAATACAAAAATGCTATAATTATCTGTCTACCTCAATACAAGACTCAAAATACATCACATCAATTAGACTTACATTACTAGAATGATGAAAGATGTCACATTTGTAATATAAAATATCAGGTAAGCATTCAAATGTGCTTTCAAAACAAACAAACAAAAACAATACATGGTAATGGGTTGGGAAAGTGTTAAGTAAAAATTTACATTTAAAACTTTGTAAATAATATAATTCAAATTGTGTGTGTGTATGTGTGTGTGTGTGTGCGCGTGTATGTGTGTGTGTAAAGGCTTTAAGGAAATATTCCCAAATATTAACAACATTGAAAGCTTATGAATGATTTAATTTTATTATTTAGTTTTCTGCAAATTCAGAGATTTTGTCTTTCTTCTTCTTTTCTTTCTTTTACCATGAACCTATATTAATTCTGTAATCAGAAAGTGTTGGATTGGCCAAAAAGTCAGATTTCTTTTTTAAATGAGCTTGCTCTAGTACCATTTAGTTGTATTTAACTTAATTTGAAACAATGTTGTTAGGCTGTTTTGTGACAACTATCAGTCATATCAACATGCGTTTAATAAAACATCAAAATTGGTGAATTTTTTTAAAAAATAAAAATAAAAATAAATAAAAAATAAATTGGTGAATTTTTGTGTAGCCATTTTAATATTGAAGATGGAAAAAAATACACAACACTTTTGGAATATTATGCTTTATTATTTCAAGAAAGGTAAAATCTCAACTCTATGCAGTGTATAGAGAAGGTGTTATGACTGATTGAACATGTCAAAAGTGGTTTGTAAAGTTTCATGCTAGAAATTTCTCACTGAACAATGATATTGAGAACATTATATCAATGGGCCAATATACTCAAAATATCCAAATCAATAGTTATTGGTGAAAATGAAAAGTATGACCTTTATTTTATGAAAAATACTAAAAATTTTTGACCAACTCAATAATACAAGGTCTGTTAAAAAAGTATCCAGCCATGCAATTTAAAAAAATAGAGATTTATTGAAGAAGATACAAGATAGAAGAAACATTGTGCATAGGAAAATGACATCTTAGTCCCTTTCAAAGTAGGCACTTTGGGACCTCACACAGTTCTCCCAATCACCACCACCTGCTCCATCGTATTTTCCTGAATCCCATCAATGGTCTGAAATCTTTTCAAAGGTTACTTTAGTTTTAGGAAAAGCAAGAAGTTTCAGGGCACCAAATGTAGACTGTAAGGGCCCCGAGTCACCTGGATGATTTGATGTTTTGCAAAAAAACTGCATAAGACATGATGCATGTTGTCATGAAGAAGCTGCCAGTCATCAGTTGCTTATAGCTGTGCATTCTTAATTGCCTGAATAGTTTCCACTGAGGAATGTTCAAGCTGAATGCAAAATCTGATGCAGACTCCTTGCTGTACTCAGTCATTTTGAATATAATGGCCACACAGTACACATGCTCACTCAACAGCTTCTACCATCCCTACTGAGTAGTATAGTGAAGTTGTCATTGTTCATGAATGTGCATCCCAGTCCACTCTCTTTAGCTGCCAGGTTACATCCATGTCACATAAACCATTCTTGTTTTATTAATAATGTCTGGACTTTTTCTGGACAGACCATGTATACACTGAAAAATAAAACAAAGGAGATAAAGGAAGCACCAAGGTGGCTGGGCCTGCCTCTGAAGTTGAGGTCTAGGATTAAGCATTTTCAGGAGAGAGATTTTCCTAAGGAGACACCAGCAGGATCAAGGAGAAACATCCACCACCATGATGACCTTAATGACCTATCAAGACTTGTTGGGAAAGACAGTCATGCACAGCCTGCTTGAACCTTGCAATGTGGCATAAGATTGTGCCTATGACCTAGAACATTTTTCTCTTTGTAGGGGAAGTAAACCTCATAACCTGTACTTGGCACACCTCTTTTTTTGTTCCAGGTTTGATGTGTACTTTTTTGTTCTACTTAAGCATGTGTGTCATAATGGCACTTGGCCAATCTCACTACTATATCTGTTCCCCTAGTGGAGGGAGCTAGGTTGGTCTTTTGCCTGCAACACAAGAGAGGTGCATGCAGACCATCATCCTGTGCAGGCTTTGGGGCAAGACCTGCTGGAGATGGGAGATAGATGCCCACTATTGAAATGTATCTTAATCTACTCATAGAAAAGTGTTCTTCCATCCAGTTCCTATGTGAATTGTATCTTTGTTGGCAACTCAGACACCTGCAAATTGCTGCTCCCAGTGGGCCAGAACTATGTTACTTGCTCAGCAATTCTAATGGCTATGTTAGTGCCTTCTCTGTGCCACATGCAGTGCAAAATGTCTATTCCTCTTTGTGCTCTGATGAGGCTTCACTCTTCATTGATCTCTATTTCACATTTGAGGAAGCTGGGACTCTAGTGGCTGAATAACATGTCCAGGGTCTACAGATCTTAAAGTGCAATGATAAGACTGAAACTCAAATTTATCTAAGTTTAGATCCCCAAATTGGAGAGAATCTAGGGCATTGGGCTGCACTCTCCCTCAAGAACAAGTGGAGACCCCCAGGCCACAAATCCCCTCTTTTCTTGTCATGTCATTCAAGTTTGGGATGAGTTTTATGTTACACATCCTTTGGGGTCAGATGAGGCTGTACCAGATTGTGGTTAAATCATTTTCTAACATGTTGCATTCCTCCTTCCCCCTGACAGCAATGATTTACCTCCTGAATTTCAGACATTTACTTTCCTAGGGAGCCAAAAATCCAAGCTTACTCCTCTTTCATTTTATTTTTGCATTCCAATTCATTCATTTGCTTCATTCATTCATTTACTCACTCAATCATTCATCTATTTATTCACTAATTCATTAAAAAAAAACTAGTAAACCTGGCTGGTAGCACAGTGGATAAGGTGCCGGCCTGCAAACCCAAAGGTCGCAGGTTCGATTCCCCAGCCAGGGTACATAACCAGGTTGCAAGCCAGGTCTCCAGTCAGGTCTGTAGCTGGAGGCAGGTGAAAAGCAACCATACATTGATGTCTCTCTTCCTCTCTGCCTCTCTCCCACCCACCCTCTAAAAAAAAAAAAAAAAAAAAAAAAACTAGTAAGTTCTATTTTGTGTAAGGCATTGTGAAAGTCTTGACTAGTAATTAACCAGCCAGGAGTTAAAAATAAAACTTGTAGGCCAAGGGTCAAATGGTAGATACCTCACATGCACCTCCAATATGTGGAAGTACTCAAATACTTTCTTAAATTTTATGAACCTAGCTTAGCTTTAAAGCAAAATGACAATTCCAGCTGGTAGATGCGGAGGCAAGTAAGATAAAACTGCATGGCCCATAGGGGAGTCATGACTCTGGAGATGGGGTATTAATGCCTGAGAAGAATCATAGATTGCACCCTTTGTCTGGGATAGGATCAAAGGTGTGGAGAAGACACACATGCCCCTCCAGAAACAAAGATTGTGCTTTGGGTTTAAAAGCACATATTTTTGCTCTAGTTCCAAATACATTTTAATGGAAATATGCATCTTACTGTGTTCCCAATAGTAGGAAACTCAGCACTGTCTTGCCTGCCTTCAGTTGGCTACAGTTGGCTGGATTAATGAGAGAAATACTGGGTTAATTATCATCAAGGTAAAATACATACCTTTGAATGAATGCTTTTCTTGTACATTTTAACAAATGTAATTTATTGTAATAAATATTTTTTATCCCAATGTTACAAGTCAACAAAGTCAACAATTTTTGAAACTATTATACCAAATTATTCAATATTATAGGGAAAGAGACCTTAGCAAACAGATGTAGACAGAAATTCAACTGTTTGAGGGCAAGACATAAAATAAGTAGAGACTGAACTTAAATATTCTCCAGCAGTCTCCTAATCCATCTAATGAGATGTGATGGCTAGCTTATTGCTCATCTTTTCAAAATATCTGTGTTAACAGATTCTCAACTTTATCAAGTTTCTTTATTAACTACTGGGAAAAGCCCAGAGCTTCTGCTTTAGTTACATTTTCTAACCAAGGCTAAATTAAAGAATATGGATTTATACATTTATGCTTCCATTAATGGGATCTGAATATTTGTGCCCACTGGCTGTGGAAGCTCCCTGCACCAACACCTACTGAAACTCTATGATGTTTGCCGACACTGATGGCAGGCCTTTGCTGACCCTTTCTCTAGTCTTGCTCTTATATTTGATCCCCATTATGTTTTAGGTGCTGGTACTAGTAGTGGTTCAGATGCTGATTTAATCATTATGATTATGAACTTGACTCCAGCCATGGTCTTTGTCCTGACTTGACTATTTCTTTGAAACACATTGAGTGTCTTCATGTACTTTTGGACTTCTCACCCAGTCCCTTCTCACTTTTTCAGACCCTCTCTGAAGTTCCCACAACCTTTTGGGCTCCTCCATAGCAATGCCCCCAAAGGACATTCTCTTTCTTTTTTAGGTTGATTCATACTTCATATCCCATCAGAAGGTGGGTCTATTCTCTTATGTCCTGGACAAGAGCCAAAGCCTGCATTAATTTTGTCCTGTGTCATTTCTGAGTCTCTTATCTAATCCTCATTGCCCAAATAAACCCAGTCCTTTGAATACAGGGTTCAAAACTTCCTTTTATCCTCTTGCTGTGATGGGCACAGAGCTAGATATAGTTGAGCTCTGACTGTGCAGACTATTGAATGATTAATGACTAATAGTTAATGACTAGTTCTACCCAGGTATGTGGGCCTGCCTGAGCAGATGCTGCTACTCTCTCTTCTATCTTTTTCCACCTTGCAATGAGAATCTTTGTCTGTCTGGAGCATAGATATTGTGCTGCCTGGGTGTGTAGATTAAGGAATACTAGAGCTTCAGAAGCATAGCCCTCAATTATGGGAGAATATGTTTGTCTGTTAAGAAGTAATTTACATAAAAATTAACTCCATTTCAATAGAAAGAGTGAAGCTTGGCATAAGCTGGCCAATTCCAGTGGACAGTAAAATTACTTCATCAAGGCTCTGTTTGCTTAAATTAACCAAGTGCACATGTCAGGATCCTGGCTAGACACAAGTAACTAGGTTGTTTTTTTGTTTTTGTTTTTTTTAAAGATTTTTTTTATTCATTATTTTTAAAGAGAAGGGCAGGAAGGGAGGAAGAAAGGAAGAGAAGCATCAATATACGGTCACCTTTCACCTGCCTCCAGCTATAGATCCAGTTGGAGACCTGGCTTGCAACCTGGTTATGTGCCCTGACTGGGGAATTGAACCAGCAACCTTCTCAGACTGGTGCCAATCCATTAAGCCACACCAGCCAGGGCAGTAACTAGGTTTTAGTGAACAAAATAGCTTTTGGATAAATAAGAAAAATAAATGATAGCCTACCTCTAGCACAAGTACAAGTACCTATCTCAAGGACAATCTTCCCCCAAGTGCACAATGACCATGAGCATCCTATACAGATGTCTACACTGTTGGGACTGGTTATATGTCCCCAAGATTTATACTTGGTCAATGATGACCAATCTATCTTCTGTCTTCACTAGCTTTGGCCTCAAGAACTACGCTCTTGGCCATGATGTCTTGGACAGAAAATTCTCTTTGGCTTTATCCTCATTATTATGGACTGGCCATCTAAATCCTGGAAAACTAGGAATGCTGATCATTTCCTCTGGAATGTCTTCTTGACAAGCCATGTCCACAAGTGTTCATCTTTGTCTTGTCTTCTACATTGTGCCCTTGATTATCATGTGCTAGTCAACTGTTCTGAGCAACCATTATACTGATTGGGTCATCTACATCTATGATGTTGGCCATCTTTGTTCTATCTAGATATCTAAATATCTAGGTCTATCCTGATCAGGTACTTGGTGATTATGTCTTGACCAGACATGTCTTGGAAAATTGTCTATTCCAATTAGGGCAAAATTTGTTCATAACCCCCTCTTGAGGTTAATCTTTTTCTGACTATTCTTTGTATCAGTCAGAGTTCTACAGAGAAATGGAACCAGTAAGAAATTAGATGATTAGATAGATAGGTAGATAGATAGATGAATAGATGGGTGGATAGATAGAGTCGTTCCAAGAAATATGTGGTTGTGGGGAAAGCTAAGGAAAATCTGAAATGTGTAGGGGTAGGCTGTCAGAATAGGCATGCTGGAAACTTTCTTATTCCTCAGCCAAGTCTCAGTTTTGTTCTTGAGGACTTTCAACTAATTAGATCAGGACCACTTAGGTCATCCTTTACAAAAAGTCAACTTCTATATATTAACTACATCTATTATTACCTCTGCATGCAGCATTACCTACATAAGTGTTTGATTGAATACTTGGACACTAAATATGAGAAAGTCTGCCATTAGGTACTAAGTATGAGAGTACCTGAACAGCTGGTATCTTCCATCAAATAATGAAGATGGATTCCCTGCAGTTGTTCTTTCTGTTCACCTTAATGAGATAAGAATCTTCTTAGATCTTATAAACAGTGGCATATTGGAGGGCCCTGAGAATATAGTCAGCTTCATCTCCCTCCTCCACCATGGCAGCTGAACAACTTTTCTGTACATAGTGTTATGTATTCTTACTGTAGCTGCCAAACCTGTACCCTGGTGTCCAAGACTAATTGTTTAATTTTTCTGAACTTTTATTGTAGGTGTACCATATTTTTGTGTCTTCCCACCATTATGGGGTCAGGACATCTGTATCCTTAGTGAATCCCTATCACAGAGAGCCCTGCATGCCTTAATGGCATGGCTACATTTGTAGTGGAGGTTCCTGGTTCAGTAAATTCCTTAGCTGCAGAAGAATCTGAATCTGTTCACTCTCTGCTGTGCAGTCCATTTGCTCATTCATCAGTCATGCCCTGTTCTAGGCATCTGGAACTCAGTGGTGAATAAGAAAGACAGAGGAAAAAAGATGGCAACAGGGTAGAGAGCAATGCTGATGGCATTCTCGAGTGCCAGAGCAGTTGGAGGAGATAGGATAGGGAGCACAAGATGTCTGCAGGTCCCTAAGAATTGGAGAAGTAAGCATCTGGACTCAAAGGAGCACAGCCCAGAGGCTGCATAAACCTACAGGAGAGCAGGTGAGACAGTTCCAAACTGTTTGGCAGGTTGAGGTCAGCTCTGGGCAATGGCGGCTCTACCCAGAGGGACACCTCTAACTGAAGACAGCTCCAGGCTCCCTGGCGACTAGAAATCTCAGCAGTGAAGTGTGGATAGTGAGTGCAAACTCCAGAGGGAATGAGGAATTGAACTCCTGCATGGGAGGGACTGTATGAGAGCTTTGCTTTGGAGACTGACAGAAAGGAAGCTCCTGCCTGGGCCAGAGGTGGAGGAAGAGAGGACCTCAGTGAGCAGGAGTGGGGGAGCTGGGAAGTTAACCAGCCAGAGCGGCAAGAGATCCAAAAACTGTGCCACTGTGCCACGAGGGAGAGGGCAGCTCAGAGCCCCTGCAAAGGGGGAGGCCCAACATTGCACACCCACACCAGAACTCAGGCACCCACAAAAACTCGAAGTCTGCCACTGCACCACTGGATAGAAGGTGGCTAGGAGACCCAGCAAGGGGGAGGCACAGCCCTGCAAACCCCCACCAGCCACAGGCTCCCACAAAGACTTGAAGTTCTGCTGCTGCATTGCATGGGAGAGGGCAGCTCGGAGCTGGGGAGAGGGATAGGGCCCATCCTGGTGCACCCCCATCAGCCATAGACTTCCACAAAATCTCAAAACTGTGAGCCAGGAACTTGAAGCTGGTGCAACTGGCATGCCTATTTCAGGTAACAAAGGCCTTCTCGAGGAGCTGGAAGGGGAAGAGTAGTATTACCTGGCAGGCAGCACTGCAGACACTCTGGGGAGCCAGGCACACATCACAGAGGAGGTGGTGAAAAACTCCTCAAAGGGCTAGAAAGCTTGGAGGGTTAGCTTTTACCCGGGAGAGACAGGCAATGTTAGCTGACAGGGGCTACTCCTCAGGGAGCTGCGGGGTTAGGGCCAGCCATCACAGGAGCCAGTGAGGTAGCATGCTACCCTGCATTGGGGCCAGGTGCCCATGGCAGGCAGGAACCTCCTCCAGGAGCTGGAGGGGGAGAAGCACCCATAGATACCACAGAAGCACCCTGCAAATCTTCACACAAAACCAGTGAGAGAAGAGAGGGCCCCAAAACATCAACAGCACAGAAAACCAGCTAGGCTACTGGAGGCCCAGCCTACCTGGGAGGCTGACATTCAAAATAAGCCCTGACTGTGACAGCCATAGGCCCTGCTACTCCAAAACCACACAACTAGACTGCAGCAGAGACCTGACCAAGAAAAAGAGGCAGACTCAGGAAATGGATTGCTGCTAATCTCAAGCACCTCAGTTACACCAAGAGCTACATGAACTATTAATCCCTAGCATATCCCTTTCAAAAGTTACTTCCAAGACTCACAATCATTGCATTTTAAGTAAATGCTGTTTATACCATAGTGTATCCCAACTCATATATTTTTCCTTCTCCCCTATCTCAATGCACCTAAATACCCAAGACCCTCCTCCTACTCTTGATTAAAAGTCTACTCACTTTCCTGCTACAACTCAATCCCAGTCCTCAACCTAAGTATTCCTCCCCTCCCCAACCACCTAAATGCCTTTTATTTTTATTTTTTTCTGCTAAAAGCACAGAGCTTTTGGTTCCACCTGGACCAATCAGGGATCATTAAGGGTGAACAGGGAGGTAGATGTGGCAACTATGTATATAGGCTTATACTGTTCACTCAAAATTGGGGCTTTCTGATTCTCCCTCTCCTCATTTCTATAAAATAGATAAGTTGGTTTTCTCACTTATATCCTGACTAACTTTGCTACTCCTCAGCACCCTTCAAAATTATCTATACTTTAGTCAACTTAATCATTTTCCCTCTTGCATAACAGTCTTAATATATTTACATTCCTATTAAGAATGGCTCAGTTGGAGCTGAGTATGTGATTAAGCGCAGGGGTTACTTTGGAGGGTATGGGTATATAGTTACATTCATAGGCAGTCAAAAGGGGAAGTAAAAGAATGATATCTCTGAAGGTCTGCTTATTTTGCCTAGATTGCTGGTTCTGTTTTAGGAGCAGCAAACAAACAAACAAAAAAAAACAAAACAAACAAAAAAAAAAAACAGTGTATGAGAAAGGATAGGACTGTCTCTCAATCAGACACCTGGAGGGAAAGGAGCAATACATAAAACGAATCCAAAATACAACCAGACAGCCCAAGTTAATGGCATAAAGGACACCCCAAGAGCAACGACAGGAGAAAATCTAAGAGACTGCAACACTGAACTCCACTAATCTCGTAACACAGAAGGGTGCTCCACAAAGGCAAGAAAGCAAAACAGATTAATCCAAAAAAAAAAAAACAAAACAAAACAAGCAACAACAGACAACCCAAATGGGGAAAAAAGGATCAGTCCATCACCAAAAGGAAAGAAATAATCCCAAGAAAGATCACGAAATGAAACAGAAGGAAACAAACTATCAGATATGGACTTCAAAACAATGATGATAGAAAAGCTCAATGAGCTAAGACAGCTCAAAGAACACTATAAACAACTCCAAGGGAACTGCAAAGAACTCCAGGGAAGTTACAAGGAATTTATTGAGAGCTACACCAATATCAAAAAGGACTTAGAAACTATCAGTAAAAAATAGGAGGAAATGAAGAATACAATTTCTGAATTGAAGAATACAGTAGAAGGAATCAACAGTAGGCTAGAGGCAGCAAAGGACCAGATCAGCGAGTTGGAGGACAATGTTGACAAATATTCCAAGAGAGTACAAAAAAATTTAAAAAGGCTGAACAAGAATGAAGAGGTTTTTAGAGAGCTACAGGACAACATGAAATCCAATAATATCTATATCATAGAGATACCAGAATAAGAAAAGAAACAATAAATGGAAAATCTGTTAAAAAGAAAAAAAAAAAAAAGTAATGACAGAACATTTCCCTAATATGATGAGTGAAAATGTTACTCAAGTTCAGAAATCACAGGGGCACCTATGAAGATCAACCCAAATGGACCCACTCCAAGACACATTATAATTAAAATGGCAAATTTCAAAGACAAAGAGAGAATCCTAAAAGCATCAAGAGAGAAAAAGCAAATAGCAATATAACAGGGCTCCAATAAGGCTATCAAATGATTATTCAACAGAAACAATTCAAGCCAGAAGGGAATGGCAAAAAGTATTTCAAGTCATGGTGAACAAAGGCCTGCAACCAAGAATACTCTATCCAGCAAGGCTCTCTTTCAAGACAGAAGGAGAAATAAGGAGCTTCCCAGACAAAAAATGACTAAAAGAATACATCTCCACCAAACCAGCATTGCAAGAAATGCTAAAGGGTTTGCTATAAAAATAAGTAAACAAATAAAATGAAGAAACAGAGAAAGCCAAAGAGGAATACAGACACAAAGGGAGAAAATGGCAATGAATCAATATTCACCTTAAATGTAAATGGATTAAATGCAGCAATCAAAAGACATAGGGTAGCCAAATGGATAAGACAACATGACCCACATATATGCTGTCTTCTAGAGAACCACCTCAGAACAAAAGATCGACACAGATTGAGAGTGAAGGGATGGAAAACTTCATATCAAGCAAATGGACATGGAATAAAAGCTGGAGTAGCAATACTGATTTCAGATAAAATAGATTTTACAATGAAGGTCATAAAAAGGGACAAAGATGGACATTTCATAATGCTTAAGGGAACAATCCATCAAGAAGAAATAACTCTGATAAACAAATACGCACCCAACATAGGAGCTCCGAAATATATAAGGAAAATCTTGGAAGACGTTAAGAAAGACATAGACAGCAACACACTAATAATAGGGGATTTTAATACCGCACTATCAACAATGGACAGATCTTCCAAACAAAAAATCCCCAGAGATGTTGTGGCATTGAAAAACACTCTAGAGGAAATGGACCTAACTGATGTATACAGAGTCTTTTACCCCAAAGAAGCAAAATACACATTCTTTTCAAATGCACATGGATCAATCTCCAAGATAGACCACATGGTATGTCACAAGTCAAGCCTCCACTAATACAGGAAAATTGAAATCATATGAAGTATCTTCTCAGATCACAATGGCTTGAAACTAGAAACCAAATTCAAGGGAAAAACCCAAAAATTCTCTAACTCATGGAGACTGAATAACATGCTTTTAAGCAATGAAGGGGTCAACAATGAGATCAAAGATGAAATCAAACGTTCCTGGAAACAAATGATAATGAACACACAACAGCCCAAAACCTATGGGATACAGCAAAGGCAGTTCTCAGGGGGAAATTTATAGCAATACAGGCCTTCCAAAAAAGGTTACAAGAACTTTATAAAAATGACCTAACCACAAAGCAGCAAGAACTAGAGGAGCAACAACAAACAAAGCTCAGAGCAAGTAGAAGGAAGGAAATCATCAAGATCAGAGCAGAACTAAATAACTCAGAGATTCAAACTATAATTCAAAGAATCAACAGGTCCAGGAGCTGGTTCTTTGAAAAAATAAACAAAATTGAGAAGCCCTTATCCAGACTCATCAAGAAAGGGAGAGAGAGGACCCAAATAAACAAAATCAGACCTGAAAGAGGGGAAATCACAACTGATACCTCAGAAATACAAAAGATTGTAAGAAAGTACTACAAACAACTCTATGACAAAAAATATGACAACCTGGATGAAATGGACACATTTCTGGAAAGGTATAATCTACCAAAACTGAACCCACAAGAAGCAGAAAGCCTGAATAGGCCAATAACAACTAGTGAAATTAAAGAAGTAATCCAAAATCTCCCAAAGCACAAAAGCCCTGGACCAGATGGCTACACAGGTGAATTTTACCAAACATTTAAAGAAGAACTAACTCCTATCCCCCTCAAACTATACCAAAAAATTCAGGATGAGGGAAGATTCCCAAACTCTTTCTATGAAGCCAATATTATTCTAATCCCAAAACCAGGGCAAGATACAACTAAGAAAGAAAGCTACAGGTCAATATCTCTGATGAACATAGATGCTAAAATTCTCAACAAATTATTGGCCAATCGGATTCAGCAGTATATTACAAAGATCATACACCATGATCAAGTGGGCTTCATCCCAGGGATGCAAGGATGGTACAACATTCGTAAATCAATAAATGTAATACACCACATCAACAAATTGAAAGATAAACACCATATGATCATATCAACAGATGCTGAAAAAGCATTTGATAAAGTACAGCAACCATTTATGATAAAAAACCTCATCAAAATGAAAATATACCACAACATCATACAGGCCATGTATGAGAAATGTGAAGCCAACATCACACTTAATGGACGAAAACTGAAAGCTTTCCCCCTAAGATCAGGAACGAGACAAGACTGTCCACTTTCTCCATTTCTATTCAACATTGTCTTGGAAGTTCTAGCTATAGCCATCAGAGAAGAAAAAGGAAACAAAGGTATCCAAATTAGAAAGGAGGAAGTCAAACTGTCATTCTTTGCAGATGACAGGATAGTGTACATACAAATCCCAATGGGCTCCACCAAAAACTTACTCAACCTAATAAGCAAATTGAGCAAAATAGCTGGCTATAAAGTCAATATCCAGAAATCAAAAGCATTTTTGTATACCAATAATGAAACAACAGAAATAGAAGCAAAAAAACAAATCCCATTTACCATAGCAACAAGAAAAATAAAGTACCTAGGAATCAACTTAACTAAGGAGGTAAAAGACCTGTACTCAGAAAACTACAGAACAATGAAGAAAGAAATCAAGGAAGACACAA
>PVIW01014357.1:0-23780 GCA_004026585.1 Noctilio leporinus | reverse complement strand
GGATTCTTCCTTTCCTTTTGGTGATGGACTGATTCTTTTTTTCCCCATTTTGGGTGTCTGTTCTTGCTTGCTCTTTATTTATTTATTTATTTTTGTTCTTTCCTTGGGTTAACCTGCTTTGCTTCCTTGCCTTAGTTGAGCACCCTTCTGTGATAGGATATTTGTAGAGTTCAATGTTGCCGTCTCCCAGATTTTCTCCGCTTGCTGTTCTTGGTGTGTCCTTTATTTGGGCTGTCTGGTTGTATTCTGGGCCTGTGGGCTACTGTCCTGCTGGCCTCCTCTGCCTCTGGGCTCTGCTCCCCTGTGTCCAGATGCTGCCCGTTCCAATCCCTAGGGTCCTGAAGATGTCTCATGCTCCTTATCCTGTCCTCTAGCTGTTTTGGTACTCGAGAACACCATCAGCACTGCTCTCTACTCTGTCGCCATCTTAGAGCCCCTGAAGAGTTCTTAAAACCCAACCCAACTCTATCTCAGTATCTTCCTTTTGACTGTCTTGGTCAAGTACCTGAACTTTTGAATCATCTTGTCCTGGTCTGGTGTTCTATAATATATTCTCTATATAGCAATCAAGATGATATAGGGAAATATGACTCAATGGCTATGTCTTTCCCATTCAATGTCTGGGCACACAAAGAAAAGAGTACAATCTCCCTGCCTTTCTTAACAGCAGAAGCTGGCTCCACCCTCTTCCCTAAGTTTGTCTCCCCTGCTTCCCTTTTTCTCATTAAGCTTGAAGCTCACAGGTGGATCTGTTTGGAGTTTCACTGCTAGCACTTAGCATGGCTCCTCCTTTTACCTCCAAATTTCTGCTCCCATACATAGGCTGTGTCTTCATGTTTGGGGCTCACTGTAAATGTTAACTGTGCTCCCTGATTTTCTTGGAAAAACAGCCTTCCATATCTGCTGCTCTATTCAGCTGTAGTTTAATTCCTTGGACAGCACTGATCAATATATGATATTGTGCTCACACAGGTGTGAATACATGGACTGATGTATGACTGTCTGCTGCTGTAACCGAACAACCAGTGGGGTCCTACCACTCACCACCAATGAATGGGCAAAAACTCTGGAGGCGGAGTTTAATGGAAAAGGAAAAATCTTTTATTCAAAGGCTGTTCAGTTTGAGATGACAGGGTTCTTCCTCAAAGCCTGTTTTCTCTAAGCCACTCCCCGCAAAAAATCACCCTGCCTCCCTTTGCTGGGTCAGTTCAAGGCTGCATCAAGAACCTTCTCCCACCCAAAAAATGCCACCCTTTAAGAAATGCAGGTAGCTTAGCTGGTTTCCAGTTTCCATCTGGCTTCAGGCATTTTTTGGAGTCTGTACATCCAGGTATCCTACTTATGGCATGTTGTCCTCTTCTTTCAGCCATTGCCCTCCAGTGCATCTGTGTGTCTGGCCAGGCAGGACTCATGTAGTGCAGCTCCAGTCAATAGTGCTGCTGCAACTTCCCACATGGGGAAGGGGCGTGGGGCTGGTCAACTGGCCATGTGGCTTCCAGAGCCCACTGCCCAAACTTCCTCCCTTTCTTCCCTAACTGCCTAGCTCCTGCTGAGCTCCTGGCCAAGGCAGCACTTGGAGAGGGGAGCCAGGAATATTTACAGACCACCCAGTTTCCAGGCCATGAGGTTTCCAGGACTGACAGGATCTGGACCTTGAGCCCCTGGTAGCAGGGAAAGAGGGGATAACAAAGAGAGGTGTTTCTGTGCTCTTTTTATAGTATGGACCAAAATCTTCTCTGCAGGGGGAGCATACAGGAGGATATTTCTCTCCATCATGTTGCACTTCCCAGTTGCTGAGGCAATCCTTGGTGCTTCCCAACTACTCCCCCACTCTTTGGAAGGGGTGCAGCTCCCCACATTGCTCCTGGGGTCCCCACTCCCCTCTGCCCAGCAAACAAGGCAGATCACCCCATTACACTACCAAGAATTGTAAGCTCCAAATGCAAGTGTTTGTGTTGATGGTCTGCACCTTTGTATTTCTAGTGTCTAGACAGAGTCTGGAATGTAATGCCTCATATCTATTTGTCAGGTGATGCTAAATGAAATTCATACACTTCTCCCAGATTAGAAGAGCATGGAGTTGAGCTGGAGGACCCTCTCTCTGAGGTCTGTTGGAGAGAAGACGATGTAGGCACATTGCTCTAGTGCCCTTCTCTTTCCCAGGCATAGGCAGCTCTCTGAACGGAAGCTGATCTTATTTTATTCAGAATGTGGGCAAAGCAATGATATTGATTAGATACCAGCTCTGTGTCTGCATCATACTTAGATTGAATCTCTGTCTGGGCTAGAAGGCAGACTAAGATAATTGTGAGGCAATGTGGTAGGAGCCGGTTTTGGAGGTTTGGGGGTTCAAAAGGTAAATAAGATGAGAGGGATTCTAGGCAGGTGGGTCATAGCAAATGTTACTCATGCATATGGCAATCTTTGGGACTGTATGTGGCTTATAAAAGCTGACTGGGCAGGAGACATGGATCTGGCCAGTGAAGCTCTCAGCTAAGCACAAGGGACCCATAGTCACGACTGACACTTATCAGGCACATGCTGGTTGTGCTCTGCTGGGTCCCTTCCTGCTTAGTGGTGTCCACAGGGCCAAGAGGATGTAACCACATAGGGGCCTGCATTCCTCCTTCTAATGGCTTGGAGCACCCTAAATATCCCTGTCCAAATATCCTAAGCTTATTTCTACTAGGTCTCTTACTGAGAGCTAATCACCCCTCCAAGGTCACCCTGGGGCCCATGAGAAGCCTGAGCAGATGTGTGTGCACAAAGATTGGAGGTATAGGCTGGCATGTCCACATGGATTGCACAAGTTCCTGGGTTGGAGTCTGCTTTGGGCTGGGGCCTGGGTTAGGACCAGGGTTTTAAATATTTAGATATATGATATTGGATCATCCTTATCTCTTGCCCTGGGGGCTGTTGTATGGACCTAGTCCCAGAAGTCATGAGCCACATAAGAATGCTCAGATTTTACCTGAGCCAGCAAACTCCAAAGGGTCTAGGTGAGGGAGTGAAAGAGCAGATGTCAATTTCCAATGTGTCCCTGTGATTTGTATAGAGATGAATGATGGCTGATGGGTTAAAGGGCACAGTGACAGGGAGCTGTAGGAGAGTGGCCTCACATGGCCATGAACTTGGAGATGGACTTAGACAAGTTATGTATCTCTCTAAGTCTCATTTTCCACAATCACAAATAGAATAAAGCATGTAGAATCATCTGCAAATGTAAGTTCATTCCTGGGCCATTGCAAAGAACAAGCCTGTGGGGGAAAAACCCAGAAGCAGCTCTGAGAACTATCCCAGTGTAGGCCTTCTCTCCTACTAGAGAGGAGGTGGCCCATGTGAGAAATTAGACATTCCTTTGAGCTTCATCTTGGCCTGCCAGAGTGCAAATGTGCACATCCAGAACCCTGGACCCTGCCTGGGAGACTGGAGAGGCCTTTGCTGGCATATGAGTAGATATCTGTGTGTTGGTGCTCCATCAGGCAGTGTTCCTGCCCAGTGGAGCTGAGTATTTCTTTCTGGAAACCCCATCCAAATGATGTTTTAATGCCTTTTGCAGAAGGTCAGTCACCTTCTGAGAATGTGATAGCTTCCAATGAAGGATTCAAGACTTCCTCAAAATATGATGGGAATAACTGTCTTTGGATTTCCCCTTGATATATGGGTAGGGGATATTTTTTCTCTTACTAAATTAAAAAAAAGGAAAGAAAAATTGCAGGCTGTGTTGTGCTTGGAAAGGAGGAAGAACCCCAGATGTTCTTTGTTCTTTCTTTCAGTGCAATAAGTACAACCTCCTTCTGGCTGTTCTTGGGGTGTTGTTTAGTGTGGAGGAGAGACCCCAGAGGTGGTGTGTGGATGGGGCCATGACTTCCTGTCTACAGTGGAGAATGGGGGTGCTGTGTGACTTTGTTCCCTCAGTGGCCACATGGCCCAGTGGGTAAGGGCAAATGACCTTTTCAAATAAACAAGATCAAAACATTTATTTAGTGTTTACTGTATGCTAGACATTTATTTATTAGGTGTGGGGAGCCCAAGGCCCAAGTTTCTTCATCTTTATAGTGGGCAGAGCAAGAGAAGCAAGCTTTTTGGGTTTTCTGTTAGAATTAAAGGAATCATAGAAAATTAAGTTTACATAGTCTAACATTCAGTAAGCACTAAATCAATGTTTTCTTTTTCCTATGTGAATCCACTGCATTTGCAGGGCTGGTGTGCCCCTTTTGTCTTCTATTGGCCACTACCCTCCTCAGCAGCATAGACAGGGACCGTTGAGTGACAAGGGTGAGCCATGCTCCAAGATAGGCACTGGGGGCCCTTGACCATGGGAGTGCTGATGAAGGTGAGAAAAGATGGTGAACACCTGGGCTAAGCATGTAGTATATAAATTCCACCTCCTATGACTGTGGTTTCTATAATGGCCATCTTTTGCTAGGTACTATGGTAGGGGTCTGCTTATACTATTGACTTCAATAAATATTTGTTGCACTTGTTCTAGGCATCAGACCTGGCATCAGGACAGAACATGCATCTCCCATCCAACAAGAACCAGTGAACACAGATGGGCATTCACTCTTCATGACAGTTCTAAGAGGCAGTGGCAGCCCCCACTTCGTACAGAAATTGCCAAGACAGAAGGCATCCAGTGGATCCAGAGGACACATGGTACTGGCTTTGACCTGCTGGCTTGGGTGTAAACTCAGCAATGCTAATTGCAGAGTCTGCAAGCCTGTGAAGTCCCTTTCTGAGCCATAGTGAAATGCAGACAAAATCACCTCTTAAAAATCATAAGCTCAGTGTAGCAAAATCTCAATGAATAAGAGATTTAAAAATGATAACTAAGTCACATAATCACTGCTAATGTGGTGAGGCTGGGATTTACAACCTAGGTCTGACTCCTCATCCCAGGGTCCTTGCTATATGTAGCACCACAGCTGCTAGTGTGGGTGCCACACCACAGGGCTGCATAAGGAATGAATGAGCACAGCAAAAACACTACTGGCTTCTTGGAGAAGTTTCAGAAGGAGAGGCAGGTAAATAAGCTCATGGATCTACTGTGAAGGGAAGGCAGTGACAAGAAGAAAAGAGCTCAGAGACAGTTTCTCAATCTGACAGAGGCCAAAGGAGAAGAGAGTAGAGGCAACAAAAATGGAGATGAGGTTTGGTCACCACATGGAGATGAGAACAATGAAAGAAAACTGACCTGGCCCTCAAGGGCTGGCATGCACTGAGTGCCAGCTCTCAAGACACCCTCTCACAGCTGGTTAAAGCAGAATTATGGTATCAAGCTTGTATTGCTATGTTAAAATTTCCCATTATTTTAAAAAGGTTTTTTTTTTGTTTGTTTTTTTTTAGAGAAAGGGGAAGGAAGAGAAGCAGAGAGGGAGAGAGAGATCAATGGGTAGTTGCCTTTTTCACCTGCCTCCAGCTACAGACCTAGCTGGAAACCTGGCTTGCAACCTGGTTCTGTGCCCTCACTGGAGAATCAAACCAGTGACCTTTGGGTTCACAGGCCAGCACCTTATCCACTGTGCCACCAGCCAGGGCTAGAAATTCCCATTTTTGTATCATTCATTTCCACAAGGGAAATAAATACTTGATATTGTTTGTTTCCTGTCAAAGGGAAGAGACCTGAGCATAGAGATAGTCCAAGACCACTTAGTCCTTTCCTGTGTTCACCTGCATTAGTGATGGAGGGGCGATGGCCCAGGCTCCCTGAGTCTTTCTCCTGTGGCCATCCATTAGTGATAACAGAGAAAAGCAGCCTAGGCTTTTTGCATTTGATCCCATGATGAGCTCACTGGAATGTTCTGAGTGAACTAGAGACAAGTGATAACAGAGTCCCCACTTACAAAGTCATGGGGGAAGAATTCTGCTTGGAGGATGTTCTGAGTATGCTTAGAGGAGTGCACAGGGTCATATCTGTCCACCGTTTTGAGTGGCCCCACTCTCCTAGTTCTTATGATGACTCTATGTTATAGTGTCTCACTACCCAATACTTTTAGCAGAGCTAGAGGAATGTATGTTAATAATCCTGGGTACTATTTCCACATTCCAGATGGAATGTATGCCCCTATTGTACATATGTGTGTTCTGATGGAGTATATAGTGCTTCTGTATTTACTACCTCAGTTCACCCTCCTGACAGCCTACTGAACAATGAAGATCAGGTGATTTTAGATGCTCCCAGGTGCACAGAGTCTCAGCATCTGCCTGGGTTGGGGTTGGATTACAGGTCAGTGGATCACAATGTCATGTTTCAGCAGTGACTTGGATTTTGTAAAAATTTTTTCTTTCTAATAATAAAGATAAAGCAGGTTGGAAAATGCTAAAGAAAAATACGCAATAATCATGGTTAATATAATTGACCTCTGTGCCAGGCTCGGCTATGGGCTCAAAGACAGTGTCTCATTTGAATAGGCAGTGGTCTATTTTCATTGCCTCTTTATTTATAAGGAAGAAAAGTTGAGTCAATTACTAAAGCCAACACCACTCCTAAGAAACCTGGACTTGAGTCTGTGATCCTATAATTCCCTGATAGGCCATGGATTTTAATGAAAGCCAACAATATGTGCATTAGCTATTTCCTTCACTCCCAAAAGCCCAGTAATCACACAAATGGGTGCTGTAATCTCCTGTTTCAGCAGAGACTGATGGCTGCATTAAGTCAACTGGTAAACACACTTGTTAAATGGCCCTACAGCTCCTGCAAATGCTGGTGGCTTTGGACTAGTGATGAGTCCTTCTGGGATTGAATTAAATAAAAGTTACCAGGATCTGTATTTCATTAGTACTTTCCAAAAAGTCCGACATTGGTTTTAAAAGAAAAAATGGTTTGCTGAGTATTTTGAAATACTGAGGAAATTAAATGCTTAATTTTGGTATTTTAAAAAATTAGGCAAGCCTATAGGTTTTATCAAAACAGCATGTTTAACTTGTGGTCATGATGGAGGCATAGATAGACAGACTTCATCTTCTTAAACAACCATAAGAAGGATCACAACTAACCTTAAAACAAAAAAATACCCAGAACTGCCATACAATTGAACTATATGTAAGTTCAACAACCAAGGATTTAAAGAAGCCATATTTATCCAAACACGTAGGAGGGGAAGATATGGGGAGCAGGGGAAGGGAGAGCATAATGGTGATGACAGGACAGCAGCAAGGCAACATCATTCAGAAAAACAGGTAATCCTAGCCCCAGGCCAGACCATGCAGCCCAGGGTCTAGCACTGGGGAAATAAAGCCTCAGAACTTCTGGCTGTAAAATCCGGTGGGTGTGGGGGCAGCAGAAGAAACCACTGATCTCTCAGAAGAGTCCATTTAAAGGGCCTGCATGATCCTAGAACATATGCAAACCCACCCACTCTGGGAACCACCACCAGGGCAATAGCTAGCAGGGTGCCAGTCACATATGGGAAGGGGATGAAGTGACTGGAAATGGTGGGAGCACCATGCAAGCCTCTAGCAGCCAGGCTGTAGTACTGTCCCCTCTCCAACTTCTTTGCCACATACAGAACCACAAAGTGGTGAAGCAGGTTGCCCCGCCTTGGTGAACACATAAGGCTCCACCCCATACAACTTAATAGGTGCATTAAGACTAAGACATGGACTCAAAACAGCTCTACCTAATACACAGAAACAAACACTGGGAGGCTGACAAATTGAGGAGACAAGGAAATATGGCCCAAATAAAAGAATAGAACAAAACCCCAGAAAACAAACTAAATGAAATGGAGATAGCCAATGTACCAGGTGCAGAGATCAAAACAATGGTGATCAGAATCCTCAGAGAACTCACTGGGTATGGCAAAAGCACAGGGAAGAAATGAAGGTTACAGTGAGTCAAATAAAGAAAACCACAGGGAAACAACATTGAAAGGAAGGAAACTGGGGTTCAAATCAATGATTTGAAACATAAGGAAGAAATAAACATCCAGCCAGAACAGAATAAAGAAACAAGAATTAAAAAAATAGAAGTGGGGGAGAGAATAAGAAGACTCTGGGACACCTCCAAAAGTGCCAACATCTGAATCATAGGGTTGCCAGGAAGAGAAGAGGAAGAGCAAGAAATTGAAAACCTATTTGAACAAAATAATGAAAAAAATTCTCTAACTTGGTAAAGGAAATAGGCATACACGTCCAGGAAGCACAGCATCCAAATAAGATGGATGCAAAAAGGCTCTCTCTAAGACACATCATATTTAAAGTGTCAAAGTTTAAAGATAAAAAGAGAATGTTAAAAGCAGCAAGAGAAAAGAATAGTTACCTAAAAAGTGTCCCTATAAGACTATGAGCAGATTTCTCAAGAGACACTTCGTAGTCAAGAAGTGGCTGGCAAGTATTCAAAGCGATGAAAAGCAAGGACCTACGACCAAGATTACTCTGTTCAGCAAAGCTATCATTTAGATTGGAAGGGCAGATAAAGTGCTTCCTAGACAAGGTAAGGTAAAGGAGTTCATCATCATCAAGCCCTTATTATATGAAATGTTAAAGGGACTTATTTAAGAAAAAGAAGAAGATCGAAACTATGAACATTAAAATGACAACAACCTCACAACTATCAACAACTGAATCTAAAAAAAAAAAGAACAGCAAACTAGAAGAAGAACAGAATCATAGATATGAAGGGTTATCAGCAAAGAGGGGGAAAGGGATTATCAGCAGGGGAAAGGTACAGGGATTAAGAAGCATAATTGGTAGGTACAAAATAGACAGGGGGATGTTAAGAATAGCATAGGAAATGGAGAGGCCAAAGAACTTACATTCATGACCTATGGACATGAACTAAGTCTAAAGGGAAGAGGGTGCTGGGCAGAGGCAGAGCAAAAAGGGAAGATGTTGGGGGCAACTGTATAGCACAATAATAATAATAAAAATAACCCAGCATGTTTATGGTTGTGTAAGTGCAGATAAAAGATTTCGTTTGTTACCTTCTGTCCCTAGGGGAAAGTTTCCTCAAACTCAGTCTCTTGAATAATATTCTAGGATAATAAAACTCACAAGCAGTCCCTGAAATCAATTGGGAAATGAGAAAGTGGGAGGAAATGCTTAGTCGTAAGCCTTACCTTTCTCTGTCGCTTTCCTGTTAGTTCCCTTGTTATATCTCTGCTTTCAGATCCCTTGTCTCTTCTGGTCCCTCTTAGCCTTGGTTCCTGGCCCATACAGTACCCATATGCAGATAAGGGAGAGGTAAGCCCATGTCATAAAACAAGGTAAGCCCACATCACCTGCCTCAAGAATGATGCATTTCTCCACGATAAATCATGGTGATCTCACTGTCTGTACTTGCCCAATTTGCCTTCATCACAGCAAGAAATTCAAAATTATGCTAATCTATTTTCGAGAAGGTTCCTTTGCTCTGTGTAAGCCTGTCTTTTTACTGAGCTGTGTAAATTTCTTCCTTTCTGTTGCTCCTGTTTCTCTAAAGCTATCCAGGTTACCACCTCCATTGGCTCTCCACCCAGAGCATGTGCATATGCGAGCCAATTCCACTTTGTGGTGTGGCTGCATCTCTCCTTCCAGTCACAGCTTCATTTTCTCCACACCTACACTTGCTCATCACAACCTGCATCCCGTCACCTGCATCCCGTCACCTGCATCCCGTCTCCTGCTTAGGGACCTTCTCCATACTACACGAGAGTCTGATGTAACCAGGGTCCCAATCTTGTCCCCAGGGTCCCAATCTTGTCCCCTCCTCTCCTCCCATCACCCTCTCTGGTGAGCATTACTTACATTGGTACTCCAGTTACTCAAGATGGGGCCACACCTGCCCTCTGGGCTCATCTTCAACCAGGTGCAGAACCCAACCCTGGGCTGCAATGTCACACATCATCACAGCACCACCAGGGCGCACACCACCCAGCCTTCCACTTCTTTCACCTGCTCACTGTCTGCCAGAGTTAGAATCTATGCCACTTAGACTCCTCACTTCTCTACAGGAGTAGTGACTCATCACTTCTCCCATATGCTGGGCACAGCCTCCAACAACCACCCAGCCCCTGCACAACATCCCCTCTCCCCTTGAACTCTCATGCAGCTTTGTGTCAAAGGAAATATAGGACATCCTCTTGCTGAACAGCATTTTATGGAGGCCTGTGTGCACTGCTACTATACTGCCACCTCTCAACCTAATGACCCCATGTAAGTAAGCTTTACACAAACCCAATTTGGACACATCACCATGAATCTGTGCTGCCTAAAGTGGCACCCCAGTACATCCTTCTGTCTGCTGAGGACAGTCTTGTTTGCCCTGAAAAAGGCTGTTGGAACCCCCAGCCCCCTCCTTGCTGTGCCCTATTTCCTGTGCTCCCATAGCCTGAGTACAGCAGTGAAATCCTGCAAGTTCACTTGCGGGAATAGCCTTCTCTGCTACTCCAGCCTTGGGTGGCCTGTTCCCTTGTCATCTGCACCACAAAGAGGCTGCAAACACCAGGAAATACCTACAAACAGCAGGAAATATTTGTCAAACAAATGAATAAGGGAGTATATTTTTACAATTATGCCCCTGTAACATGTGTTCTTTTTTTTCCAGCCCTCCTCCTTAAGGATCTTTGCTGCATGCTCCACCCCTCCACATGCTCCTCTTCGAAGCCTATTGTTCAGAGGGAAGTAAGGAGTGTTCAGATGGGGAACATCCTCTTTGAAGGGCTATGGGTGTTCCATACTATGGTGGACCTCTCAGCCTTTGCATCCCATGCTCCTAGAGGGAGAACCTGTTATTTCCTTCTTAGATTGCAACTTCCAAATCCTTATTTCACCAATATATACTTTTCTGAAAACAAACAAAAGTAGCTACAACATATAACCTAACCAGTGCTTGTGCAAGTCTTCCTGCTCTTACTTTAACAGGAAATGCAGGGGGTTTATTGGAGTCTCATCGCTGCTCTTGACTTGGGATTACACCTGTCTCTCAGGAGCAGGGGGAGAATGTGGGCCTGAGACAGTGCTCCCAATTTCCTGCCCACCTCCCTGATCTTCCTGAGAAAGCCTGGCTCATTTTGTTTTGTGGTGGTTTTGTGATTATGTCATTTTAATTATGTACACATTGCAAGGTTTTTACCCTACAATCTTGATTTCCAAGGACTGTAGTCTTTCTGAAGAATCTCCCCTCATGTATAGCTGAGAAGAGCTCCTTAGAGCTGAGCCTGCCATGCTGTGAAGAATGCCAGCACTCAAGCACCCTGAATCTGAGGTTCTGCCACCTTGCCTTATTCTCCCAATAGCTCAGAGGAAGAGTGGGGAGAGGACCCACAGGTCTTATGGCCCTGTGGCTCCCCACTCACTCTGATCTCCTGCTCCTGGTTACCAGAGAGGTGTGGGGGTCCACAGCCCAGTTATTGGCACCTTGTCTGTCTTTCTCCCCTTGCACCAGTGATCTGGAATCTTGGTCCCCAGTAGCCCTTGGAGACCACCCTGACATTCTCACACTCAGGGCCATTTCGTAAGGTGACCCTGTCAGGAGAGCCCCTCAGCCAACGCATCCTATCAAAGTCCTACAAACTCAGGGTTCTACCTTGCCTGAGGCACTGAGGATGGCTGCAGGTCTCCTCTGCTGAGACAGATCAGAGCCCTGAGAGCAGGGGGCATGGTGGGGCCTGAACAGTGGCATAAATGTTGGTGTTCCAATCATCAAACATGATCTAAAAAGCTCTTGAGAGTGGTACTCATTGTATTCATCCAATTTCTGCTTTTTGCCTCTCTTCCTTATTTCCAAATGCCCTTCTCTGTTGTTGCCTTTATGTCTGAAGAACTAATTTTGGTCATTAGAGGCAGCCTTCTCCACATGGACATAAAAGTCTCATGCAGCTTGCATCCAGCCACCTGTGATCCATGGCTGTTTCTGAGACCTTGGCACAGTCCCTGGCATTAGGAAGACTCACAGAGAGAGCCACACCTCTGCAATACCCTCCTCCTCAAGCAGCCTGCCTGCTCTGAATTCCTCACTGCACCTAGACCCCCCAACCCTTGCATGTCCACCCCACAGAGTGTGAACGACTGGCTCCCTGTCCATACTCCAGAGGTGGCCTGTATTACGCAGCAACTCCAGTCTGGCTAATCCAGTGAGCCCCTCTGCTGTGTATTAACCAAACCATACCTTAGAAGGTCTAAACTCCTTTCTACTTTGTCCTTTCTTGGGTTTTCCCCTCAGGATTAGGACACCATAGATACTTCTGTATATCTTATATTCTTCTATTATAGTTAATGATTGTTGTATTAAACTGCCATTCAACTAACTGCTTGGTTTCTATCTTCTGCTTGGACCCAAACTGATACATCGGCCCAAAGGACTGTTGACATGTGTGCAAAGAGGTCTCAGTGGAGGACAGACAGCTGTTTAGCAAAGGTGCTGGAGCAAGTAGACACCTACAGATAAAAAGTGCACTATAACATAAACCTCACATGAACTGGGAGAAAACATGTGCAAACCTCATATCCATCAAAGAAAAAGTATCTGGAAAACATGTAAAAGTGTTAAAAATCCAACATCTATCCAATTTGGAAATAGCCTAGAGAGATCAACAGACATTTCACTGAAAAAGATAGTCAGCAAATAGGCACATGAAAGATGGTTAACATCCCTAGTCATTAGGAAAATGAAACCACATGAATTATCATACACACTCAGTACAACCATGAAAATCCTAATATTGATGAAGGTGCAGAGAAGCTGACTCACTCAGACATTTCTGGTGTGAATGGAAAATGAGACAGCCACTGGGGAAACCAGATTAGCATTTCTTATAAAATTAAACCTGCAGGGATCCAAGATGGTAGAGAAGTGAAAGCTATACTAACCTCCTCCCAGGACAAATCTGAAATTACAACTTAATTGTGGAGAAATCATCTGGAAAACTAGTGAGACAGAGCCTTATAACCACAGCAGACAGAAGAAACTGCTTCATCACAATGTGTCTGGTAAGGATTGCAAAGGAGACACAAGAGGGTTGGCTGGGCTCCCATGGGTGGCAGTTGAAGGTACAGAGAAATATTTCAGTGGCCTGAGGTTTGTCCTGAAAAATGTGGGATCTAAATTCCAACCTGAGTTCCCAGCCTACATTATCAGAGCCAAGAGTAAACCAGATAGCATCCACCACCACTAAAAACACCCACAAGTTTTTGCTTTTTTTTTTTTTTTTGCAAAAAGCAAAAAGTGGTGGAGGGTTTTGCTGGCCTAGGAGAGACAGCTGAAGTCACAGAGTGCTTCTTAAAGGGCCAATGCAAAAAAATTTTATTGGCACTCACTTTCCCTGGGCTACAGCAGAGGGAAGGCAGAGTGGAACAGAGATGACTGAGAAGAGTTTAGGGCAGTGGATTTGGGGAGAGAATTAAGGGAACAGCAGCTGATCAAATCTGCACGCTAAACCATCTCCCATATTACAGGAGCCACCTTGTTCAGGCAGAGCAGTCCCCTTGAAGTGGCACAAGCCTGAGGGGAAGCAATAGCCTTTCTACAGAAGTCACTTGGCCCCACCCTGTGGTACTTAAGGCTGACTGCTGATTAGAGATTTACTAATTAACAATTGAAGAAGACAGCCACAGACTGTGGATCACTGACTCATACAGGCTGCCTAGGCTCTAACTGGGACACAATATGATGCCACCACCAGCGGAAACAGAAAAAGAAAGTGGTAAAAAACAGATACTACTAAGACAAATTTCACTGCAGTCTTCTTTATGGTTTGAGTTATTTTCTCTACTGCATAGCTTTTTGACATGCATTTCTTATCCTCCCAGTTTGTGCATTTTAAGTCATAATGTTTTATATTATAATTTCAAATCTCATGTTTTGCTCCTCTCTTCTCTTACTCCATTTTACCATCTGATTACCCTTTCTTATGTTTTTTACTATTTAATCTCTTTATTTTTTTCTTATATTTTATTTATTTTGCTATTACGCTTGTCCCAATTTTCCCCTTTGACCACCTCCACCCGGTACGCCATTTCCTCTGGCAATGCCTCCTTTTGTTCATGTCCATGTGTCATGCATATAAGTTCTTTGGCTTCTCCTTTGCCTTTGTTCTTCTTAACAGTCCCTGTTTATTCTGCAACTACCAACATGTACTTTTTTCCTTTCACATCCATACAATTCACCATTTAATTACTGCCTTCTGTCAACTTCTCAAATCATATTAATACAAAATCTTCTTTTCATTATTTCAAAATGCCTACATTAATTCATTTATTTAAAGAATTACTCTTTTAAGTAATATGAATTGCAATATTACCAAACACATGCAAAAATAATTTACACACATACATATTTTTACACATATTTAAAGTACATAGGGGATTTTCAAGAGTTAGTACCAAAAATTTAAAATATGCCAATAGCTTATATAATTATTACACATTAAATGATAGTATTTTAGATGTGTTGTAGCAAATTAAACAGTTTTTTTCTTCTTTAGTAATTATTTTACTCTGGAATGCTATTTTTTGTGTGTGAAATATATCACAGAAATAGTGTATTGCTGAACTAACTTTTGTGAAAGTTGTTCTAGAGACAGTGCCAAACCCACACTAAAAAATAAAATTTGGTTTCTGAGTTAGATTTCACACCCTCCAATAATATAACTCAAATGTATTTTAAGCTACTGGAACTACAACTTATTCTTTTTGGAGTTTTCCATCTTAAATAGTAGATTGATTTTTATTTTTATTTTTCTTTGCTGTGCACAGGCCTTACTTCTTTCAATACCCTCTGTTTTTCCTCTTCATGTGATTTACAGGTTGAAGCCTTCAGAAATAATGACACTTGCAGTGCTCAGTTGGTCCTCAGAATAGAAATGATTATGTCTACTAAGTTGAGGTAAAAATTCCTAGGATTTAAATAATTTTGTAGAATAATATTCTAGCTATTTTTTGAACTTATGGTTGACTTCCTAAACTATTTGAAAGGAATCTCATCTAATTTACATGCTAATATGAGGATATATATTGCCTATGTATATGAATCATATAGCTTAGTAGTTTGCAACTATCATCCAAACTCATCTTCATTCCCAGTATCTTTTGTAACCTAAAGATTGACTGATATCACAACACACCAATGACCAGTTGGTTGCTATTTAAAACATAAATTGCTAACAAAATTGATATATTACACACCCACAAATAAAGACATATTTTGTAACAGAGAATAAGAAAGATAGCATGCATTCTATGTAATATACATCCACATGTTCTTACTTTTTTTTTCTTCTATAACTGCATTTGATTTTTCATAGTTATTGAAAGGAACATGATTTTCCCATATTGTGAAATAATTCCAATATAAGAAAACTTAACCTGCAGTAATGCAGATACAAGTAATATACAAAATTGTGCCTTATTTAGTAAAATCTATTTATAACAAGATCACTTTAAAGCATTCATAAGTTAAAGTTGGTTCTTATCCATTCAGCTGCCCTATGTCCTTTGATTGGTGCACTTAATCCATTTACCTTTGTACCTGTGTTCCTGCCTGTCTCTCTGTTTCTTTATCTTCTTAAAGCAGACCCTTTAGCATCCCTTGCAATGCTGGTTTGGTGGAGGTGTATTCTTTCAGACTTCTTTTGTCTGGGAAGCTCCTTATTTCACCTTCTATTTGGAATGACAGCCTTGCTGGGTAGAGTATTGTTGTTTGCAGGCCTTTGTTTTTCATTGCTTGAAATCTTTTTTGCCATTCCCTTCTGGCTTCTTGTGTTTCTGTGGAGAAATCAGCTGACAACCTTATCGGAGCCCCTTGTATGCTATTAGCTGTTTCTCTCTTGCTGCTTTTAGGATTCTCTCTTTGTCTTTGAAATTTGCCATTTTAATTATGATGTGTCTTAGAATGGGCCTGTTTGGGTTCATCTTCATTGGGACCCTCTGTGCTTCCTGAAATTACATGACTTTTTCAACTATTTTTCTCCTCAAGTTAGGGAAGTTTTCTGTCATTATTTTTTCAAATAAGTTTCCTATCCCTTGCTCCTCTTCTTCTCCTTCTGGTATTCCTATGATACAGATGTTATGTTTCATGTTGTCTTGCAGCTCTCTTGAAACCTCTTCATTCTTTTTTCAGTCTTTTTTTTTCATTTCGTTGCACTGCCTGGGAATTTTTTTCTACATTGACCTCCAGCTTGATGGTCCAATCCTCTGCTTTCTCTAGCCTGCTTTTGATTTCTTCTAATGTATTCTTCAATTCAGAAATTGTATACTTTGTTTTTTCCTGGCTCTTATTGATGGTTTCTATGTCCTTTTTAATGCTGGTGTAGTTCTCAGTAGGTTCCTTGTAGCTTCCCTGGAGTTCTTTGTAGTTCCCCTGGAATTGTTTGTAGTTTTCTTGAACTTGCTAAGCTTATTGAACTTCTCTATCAATATTATTTTGAATTCCATGTCTGATAGGGTGCTTGCCTCTATTTCATTTTGCACTCTTCCTGGGTATTCCTTCTTTCCTTTTGTTGAGGGTTTATTTCTGTCTCCCCATTTTAGGTGACTCTTGTTTGTTTCTGCCTCTTGGATTGGTCTGCTTTGACTTACTATCTTAGTGGTGTGACCTTCTGTGGTGTAGAGGTGCACTTCTTTTACTTTTTGGCTTCATGTTTGGTGATGTTGGCTAGTGTCCCAGTCTGAGCCTAGTCAATGAGTTGGAGACTACCAGAGATCCAATGTCTTTGTCTGTCTCTTTTAGTTGTTAATCCAATCAGTCTGTGATCAGTGGCCAGTTTTAGGCACCTCTGGGCGGGACAGATGAATTCAGTTGTTAATCCAATCAACCTGTGATCCGAAGTCAGGTTTAGGCACTGCTGGGTGGGGTGGATTCATTCCTATGGGTGGGGCTGTGGCTTCCCTTCAGGCTCCTGCCCTTTGGAGAAGAGTGGTCTGCCTGCTACATGGGGGATGGGTCTGCACTGAATCCGCTGGCTGCTGCCTCAACTCTTTGCCTAAAGCCACTTCTCCAAACTCTCCCCAAGCATCTCTAGTCCACTGTGCCCTCCGTCTGCTGGAGCCCAGAGTAGATGGGTGACACTGTATTTTCATGCATGGTCCCTTTAAGAACTCCATCTCTCTGTCAAGCAGGCTAAACCTGGCAGCGTTTTGCTTTTCACAGCTGAGTGCTATTTTACTCTCAGCTGTGTTGCTGTAGGCTGGAAAGCCCAGTTGAGGGTTTAGATCCTACCCTTCTCAGGTGGATCCTCTGGCTGCTGAGATGTTTCTCTGTTTCTTCAACTGCTGCCTATGGGAGCCCCACCAGCCCTCTAGCATCTCTGCACTCTCTACCAGTCACAATTTGATGAAGTGGCCTATTCTGTTCTGTCCATGGTAATAAGGCTTCTCTCCAGCAGGTGTTCTGTTGATTATTCCAGATGATTTCTCCCCAATTAAGCTGTAATTCCAGTTTGGTGTTGGGAGGAGATTGGTGTAGCTCCACTTACCCCTCCACCATCTTGGTTCTCCCCTTTCTTATTAAAAAAATTTTCTATATTTTTTCTTGCTATGACTTGATTCCATTCTGCACTCTTATGATTTCTCCCCTATCCAGCCTCTCAAAACATTTTCTTTAGTCACCTCACATTCTTTTTCTCATTCTTAAAATACACTTATTCTCTCTCCACCTTGATCAATTGCTCATTGGCAGTGGATATGGGGATTGTTCTTGCATTTCTTTAATTTTATTAATATATCTTCACTATTTTGGTATTTGAAACCTCAGGGAAATGATAATTTGTTCCCCTCTTCTACTCCATTTTTACCTTCCTGAAGCCCTTTCTTTTTCTTTAAAATTTTAACATTTCCCTATCTTAGCCTGTTTTTCATTCCTTACCCTTAGTATTCCTTCTCCCACTATCATCTCAAAATCACTTCCATTTCCTTTAGACATCTCTTAAGCTTTTCTTTATATTTTCCCTCATTACCATCCCACCAATATTTCTTTTTGCCCATTGGTTGTCATTAGGGCTCTGCCTAATTTGTTTATAATTTTTTAATTTTCTTTCTTTTTTTTTTTTTGTTCTCTCTCTCTCTCTCTCTCTCTCTCTCTCTCTCTCTCTCGTTCTCCATTATGTTCTGTTTAAACATAATACTATATGTTTCCCTTAGCTTACTTCATTCCATCTTCTTCCTTCCCTTTTCTATACAATGTAAAATTTTCTCTTTCTCTTATTGTCTCTATTTCCTATTCTTATTGCTGCACCCTATTCCCTCTCAAAATGCATTTTTCTTTCAGTTAGTCATTTCTTATATTTTTCCTGTTTTATAATAGATAATTTAAAAGATTTTATTTATTTATTTTTAGAGAGAAGAGAAGGGAGGGAGAAAGAGATGTAGAGAAACATCACAGGGTGGTTGCTTCTCACACTCCCCAAATTGGGGACCTGGCCTACAACCTGACATGTGCCCTGACTGGGAATTGAACTAGTGACCCTTTGATTAACAGGCCAGTGCTCAGTCCACTGAGCCCCACCAGTCAGGACTCTTATAATAGATTTAATATCTTTACATATTTATTAATACTGGCTCATTTGCTATTGATAGTGTAATTGTGGGTGGGGTTATTTTTGTGGGTGTGGGATTTTTTCGTGGGTTGTTTGATTTTGTTTTAGCAGCATATCTACAACATTGTACAAGATGTGGTGGGAAGAGTGATTCTCAGTCAGCTAGCTGGAGGGAAGGACCCACCAAAGAGTGATCCAAAAAGTACAAAACTGTAGTTACAACCAGATAGCCCAAGTAAATGGCATAAAGGGCATCAAGTTCAGGAGTTCAAGGAGACTACACCACTGAATCCCATAGGCCTCCTACCACAGAAAGTCACACCACAAAGAAAAGAAGTCACAAAAGATGAATCTAAAATACAGAAACAAATAAGAGGAGTCACGTAAAATAGAGAGACAAAATAAAAAGAAACCAATTGAAAGGGAAGGAGGGATCTCCAAAAGAGTGCTAATGAAATAGAAGCAAGCAAATGATCAAACATTGAGTTTTAAAAAATGGTTATAAGGAAGCTCAATGAGCTCTGGCGAACTAAAAAGAATTCCAGGGAACTTACAAGGAATTTACTGCACACTCCACCAGCATGAATAAAGACATAGAAGCTATCAATAAGAGCTAGGAGGAAATGAACAATATAATTTCTGAATTGAAGAATGAAGTAGAAGGAATTAAGATCAGACTAGATGAAGCAGAGGATTGGATTAGTGAACTATAATAAAAAGTAAAAAAAAAAAAAAAAAATTCCCGAACAGTGCAACAAAATGAAAAAAAGAATGAAGAGGTTTTAAGATAGTTGCAGGAAAACATCAAACATAATAATATCTGTATCATAGGGATACCAGAAGGAGAAGGAAAGCAGCAAGAAATAGAAAACTTCCCTAACTTGATGAGAAAAAAATGCCATCCAAGTACAGGAAGCACAGAGGGTCCAAACAAAGATGAACACAACAAGGCCCACTTGAAGACACATAAAAATTAAAAGAGCAAAATTCAAGAACAAAAAAAAAAAACAACATATGAGTCTTGAAGGCAGAAATAAAGAAACAACTAATAAAATACTAAGGAACTTTGATAAATCTATCAACTGATTTCTCAACAGAAACACTATAAGCCAGAAGGGAATGGCAAAAAATATTCTAAGCAATGAAAAGCCTACAACCATGACCAATGTACTCAACAAGGCTTTCATTCAAAATAGAAGGTGAGAGCTTGGAAGATGGTGACAGAGTAGAGAGCAGTGCTGATGGTGTTCTCGAATACCAGAGCAGCTAGAGGACAGGATAGGGAGCGCAAGACATCTTCAGGTCCCTAAGAACTAGGGTGGTCAGCATCTGGACACAGGGGAGCACTGCCCAGTGGCAGCGGAGACCTACAGGAGAGCAGGTGAGGGGACTCCAGACTTAATGGCCGGTGAGCTGAGGTCAGCTCTGGGCAGTGGCAGCCCTACCCTGAGGGGCATCTCTAACTGAAGCAGCTCCAGGCTCCCAGGCAACTAGAAATCTGAACAGTGAAGTGTAGGCAGTGAGGGCAAATGCCGGAGGGAACACGGAATTGAACTCCTGCAGGGGAGGGGCTGTGTGAGAGACTTGCTCCAGCAACAGGGAGAGGAAACTCCACACAGGGCTAGAGGCAGAAAAGAAGAGTCCTGTGGGGAGCTGGAGTGGGGGAGCGGGGAAGTGCATCGGCCGGGGTGGCGAGAGAGCCAAAAACGGTGCTGCTGGGCCATGGGGGAAACAGCAGTTTAAAGCCCCTGCAAGGGGGGAGGCCCAGCCCTGCACACCCACACAGGCCCCCAGGTTCTGGGGAAACTCCAAACTGCGAGCTGGGAACTAGTAGTGTGGGCAACTGACCCGCCCATTGCCAACACAAACACCACAGATGCCTGGGAGAGGTGCATCATGGAGGCCGCATAAAGGACTCCTCCGACAGCTGGTCATATTGGAGACCTGGCTCTTGCCTGGGGGAGCAGGGCAGTGTTGGTAGTCCCCGGGCAGTGTTGGTGGACCCTGGGCACTGTTGGCGGACAGGGGCTGCCTCCTCCGGAGTGGCAGAGGCAAGACCAGTCATCACAGGAACCAGAGAGGTTGCAGGCGGCACTGCAGGGGTGCCAGGTGCCTATCACAGGCAGGAACCTCCACCAGGAGTGGGAGGGGACACACTGCAGGCTCCAGAATACCAGCAGCTCTAAAACCCAGCTAGGCTATTGAAGGCCCAGCATACCTGTGGGCTGACACTCAGAATCAGCCCTGACTGTGACAATCAGAGGCCCTGCCACGCTAAGAACATATAGACAGACTACAGGCTGCAGAGACCCAACTAAGAAAAAGAGGCCTCAGGAAATTGATTGCTGCTTATTTCAAGCATCTCAGTTATACCGAGAGATACACAAACTATTAATCCCCAGCATATCCTTTTCAAAAGTTACTTCTCACATATTCTTAATCCCCCCCATCTCAATCCACCTAAATACCCAAGACCCCCCCCCCTACTCTTGATTTAAAGTCTACTCACTCTCTGGCTACAACGCATTCCCAGTCCTCAATCTAAGTATTCCTCCCTTCCCCAGCCACCTAAACCCTTTCTTTATTCTTTTCTTCCTTTCTTTATCTACCCCCTCACCCCACCTTTTTGTTTTTTTCTTTTTTTTCTTATCTTCCTGTTAAAGCCCATGGGTCCTGGGTGCACTGGACCAATCAGAGATCATAAAGGGTGAACAGACACCTAAACCCTTTCCTTATTAATATTGTTTTTTTTTTTTGTCTTGTGACTCCCCCACCCCATTTTTTATTCTCTTCTTTCTTTTCTTCCTGAAAAAGCCCTCAGATACTGGCTCCACCTGGGCCAAACAGAGATCATAAAGGGTAAACAGACACCTAAACCCTTTCTTTATTAATATTGGTTTTTCTTTGTCTTCTGACTTTTTCCTTTTTTTTTTTTTTTCTTTCTTTCTTTCTCTCTCTGATATAAACCCAGAAGTCCCGGCTCCACCTGGACCAATCAGGGATCATTAAGGATGAACAGCCACCTAAAAGCTTTTTGCTTATCATATATATATATCATATATATATATATATATATATGATATATATATATATATATATACAGTTTTGTTTTGTTTGTTTATTTTTCCTTCTAAAAGCCCTCAGGTCCTCACTCCATCTGGACCAATCAGGGATTATTATTAAGAGTGAACAGCCATCTAAACCCTTTCTTATTTTTATTATCGTTTTTATTTCTTTTTTCTTTCTTTCTTTTCCTTTTTTTTTTTTTTACTGCTAAAAGCCCACAGGTCAAGAATACAACCGACAGCCCAAATAAAGGACACAACAAAATCAACAAGTGGAGAAAATCTGGGAGAATGCAACATTGAACTCCACAAATCTACTGTCACAGAAGGGTGCTCAACTAAGGCAAGGAAGCAAAGCAGGTTAACCCAAGGAAAAAGCAAAAAAATAAAAAGCAAGCAACAGCAGACACCCAAAATGGGGAAAAAAGAATCAGTCCATCACCAAAAGGAAAGGAAGAATCCCCAGAAAGAACACAAAATGAAACAAAGGCACCTGACCTATCAGATAAGGAATTCCAAAGAATGATAATAGAGAAGCTCAGTGAGCTCAGCCACATCAAAGAAAACTATAAAAAGCTCAAGGAGAACTATGAAGAACTCCAGGGAAGTTACAAGGAACTTACTGAGAACTACAACAGCATGAAAAAGGACATAGAAAATATCAATAAGTGCCAGAAGGAAATGAAGAATACAATTTCTGAATTGAAGGACACAGTAGAAGGAATCAACAGTAGGCTAGAGGAAGCAGAGGACCAGATCAGCGAAGTTGGAGGATTGTGTAGACAAATACTCCAAGACAGTACAAGAGAATAAAAAGAGGCTGAACAAGACTGCAGAGGGTTTAAGAGAGCTGCAGGACAACATGAAACGTAACAATATCCATATCATAGGGATACCAGAAGGAGAAGAGAAACAAGGAATGGAAAACCTGTTCAAAAAAGTCAGGATAGAAAATTTCCCTAACATGATGAGTGAAAATATTAATCCAGTTCAGGAAGCACAGCAGGTCCCAATGAATATCAACCCAAACAAACCAACACCAAGGCATATTATTAAAATGACTAATCTCAAACACAAAGAGAGAATTCTAAAAGCATCAAGAGAGAAATGACAAATAACATATAAAGGAGCTCCAATGAGGCTATCAAATGATTATGCAACATAAACAATTCAAGCCAGAAGGGAATGGCAAAAAGTATTTTAAGTAATGGTAAACAAAGGCCTGCAACCAAGAATACACTACCCAGCAAGGCTCTCATTCAAGATAGAAGGAGAAATAAGGAGCTTCCCAGACAAAAAAGGTCTAAAAGAATACATCTCTACCAAACCAGCATTGCAAGAAATGCTAAAGGGTCTGCTTTAAAAATAAGGAAACAAATAAGATGAAGAAACAGAGAAAGCCAAAGAGGAATACAGACACAAAGGGAGAAAATGGCAATGAAAAAGAATAAACCAATAATCACCTTCAATATAAATGGATTAAATGCACCAATCAAAAGACATAGGGTAGCCAAATGGATAAGACAACATGACCCACATATATGCTGTCTTCAAGAGACCCACCTCAGAAGATCAACACAGATGGAGAGTGAAGGGATGGAAAAATATATATCAAGCAAATGGACATGAAAAAAAAAAAGCTGGAATAGCAATACTGATTTCAGACAAAATAGATTTTACAATAAAGGCCATAAAAAGGGACAAAGATGGGCATTTCATAATACTTAAGGGAACAATCCATCAAGAAGAAATAACTCTGGTAAACATATATGCACCCAACATAGGAGCTCCGAAATATATAAGGAAAATTTTGGAAGACTATAAGAAAGACATAGCCACACACTAATAGTAGGGGATTTTAATACCCCACTATCAACAATGGACAGATCTTCCAAACAAAAAATCCCCAGAGATGTCGTGGCATTGCACAACACTCTAGAGGAAATGGACCTAACTGATGTATACAGAGTCTTTTACCCCAAAGAAGCAAAATATACATTCATTTCAAATGCACATGGATCATTCTCCAAGATAGACCACATGGTAGGTCACAAGACAAGTCTCCACAAATACAGGAAAATTGAAATCATACAAAGTATCTTCTCAGATCACAATGGCTTGAAACTAGAAACCAATCTCAAGGGAAAAAAACAAAAATTCTCTAACTCATGGAGACTGAATAACATGCTTTTAAGCAATGAAGGGGTCAACAATGAGATCAAAGATGAAATCAAAAAGTTCCTGGAAACAAATGACAATG
>PVIW01014356.1:0-23807 GCA_004026585.1 Noctilio leporinus | reverse complement strand
GTCTTGGAGTATTTGTCTACATTATCCTCCAACTTGCTGATCTGGTCCTCTGCTTCCTCTAGCCTACTGTTGATTCCTTCTACTGTATTCTTCAATTCAGAAATTGTATTCTTCATTTCCTCCTGGCACTTATTGATAGTTTCCATGTCCTTTTTCATGCTGTTGTAGTTCTCAGTAAGTTCCTTGTAACTTCCCTGGATTTCTTTGTAATTTCCTTGGAGTTCTTTGTAATTTTCCTGGAGTTCTTTGAAATTTCCCTGGAGTTCTTTGTAGTTCTCCTGGCGTTGTTTACAGTTTTCTTTGATGTGGCTGAGCTCACTGAGCTTCTCTATCATCATTCTTTTGAATTCCTTATCTGTTATTCCAGGTGCCTCTGTTTCATTTTGTGTTCTTTCTGGAGATTCTTCCTTTCATTTTGGTGATGGACTGATTCTTTTTTTCCCCATTTTGGGTGTCTGTTCTTGCTTGCTCTTTATTTATTTATTTATTTTTGTTCTTTCCTTGGGTTACCCTGCTTTGCTGCTTTGCCTTATTTGAGCACCCTTCTGTGATAGGAGATTTGTGGAGTTCAGTGTTGCCGTCTTCCAGATTTTCTCCACTTGCCGTTCTTGGTGTGTCCTTTATTTGTTCTGTCTGGTTGTATTCTGGGCCTGTGGGCTTTTATCAGAAACAAAAACAAAAACAAACAAACAAAACAAACAAACAAACAAAATAACCAAATACAAAAAACCAAACCAAACCAAACCAAACAAAAAGAAAAATGCAAAAGTTAAAAAGAAATAAAAACGATAATAATACTAAGAAGAAAGGGTTTAGATGGCTGTTCACCCTTAATAATCCCTTACTAGTCCAGATGGAGCCTGGACCTGAGGGCTTTTAGCAGAGGGAATAAAAAGAAGGAATAAAAAGGGATAAAGTCATAAGAGAAAGAGAAATCAATATTAATAACGAAAAGGTTTAGGTTTTAATAACGAAAATGTTATGGTCTCTGTTTGGTTCAGGTGGAGCCAGGACCACTGGGTTTTATCAGGGAGAAAAGAAAGGAGAAAGAAGAAAAGAAAGAAAAATAGAAGGGGAGGGTGTGGAGAAGTCACAAGACAAAGAGAAATCAATATTAATAAAGAAAGGTTTTAGCTGTGTGTTCCCCCTTTATGATTTCTGATTGGTCCAGGTGGACCCAGAACCTGTGGGCTTTACCAGGAAGAAATGGAAAAGAAAAATTTTTTAAAAATTAAAAAAAAAAAATTAAAATAATAAAAATATATAAAAAATTATTTAAAAAAAAGGAGGAAGGAGGAAAAGAATAAAGGGTTTAGAAAGGCTGGGGAAGGGAGGAATACTTAGATTGAGGACTGGGAATTCATTCGTTATAGCCACAGAGTGAGTAGGCTTCAATTCGAGAGTGGGGGGAGGGTCTTGGGTATTTAGGTGGATTGAGATATGGTGGGGATTACGAATATGTGAGAAGTAACTTTTGAAAAGGATATGTTGGGGATTAATAGTTCATATTGCTCTTGGTACAACTCAGTTGCTTGAGATTGGCAGCAATCCCTTTCCTGAGGCTGCCTCTTTTTCTTGGTCAGGACTTTACAGTCTATAGTCTATATTCTAGCCAGTCTTGGCGCATGGCAGGGCCTCTGATTGTCACAGTCAGGGCTGATTCTGAGTGTCCGCCCCCAGGTAGGCTGGGCTTTCCCCAGCCTGGCTGGGTTTTAGGGATGCTGGTATTCTGGAGCCTGCAGTGAGCCCCCTCCCACTCCTGGTGGAGGTTCCTGCTCAGGATGAGCACCCAGCACCCCAGCAGGGCAGCCCGCAACTTTGCAGTTCCCTGTGATGGCCCCACCCCTGCAGTTCCAGGAGGAGGCCGCCCCTGCCTGTCAACACTGTCCGGTCTGCCTACACTGTCCTGCCCTTCTGGGGCGGGCACCACTTCTCTAAGCCAACCAGCTCTCTGAGAAGTCCTTTAGGAGGCCTCTGTGATGATCCCCTCCCAGGCGTGGGTGGTACAGCCTTTGTCTTGGGCAATGGAGGGTCAGTTGCCTCTGCTACTAGTTCCCAGCTCTCAGGCTCGCTGTTTGGAGTTTCAGTCGAGCCTGGGGGCCTGTGTGGGTGCGCAGGGCTGGGCCTCCTTCCTCGCAGGGGTTTCTAGCTGCTCTTTCCCCCATGGCCCAGCAGCACAGTTTTAGGCCATCTCGCTGCCCCGGCAGGTGCACTTCCCTGCTCCCCTGCTCCGGCTTCCAGCAGGACCCTTCTCCTCTGCCTCTAGCCAGGTGAGGAGCTTCCTCTCCCTTTTGCCAGAGTGAATCTCTCACACAGTCCCTCCCCTGCAAGCGTCCTATTTGGTGTTCCCTACGGCATTTGCCCTAGCTGCTGGCACTTCACTGTTGAGACTTCCAGTTGCCAGGGAGACCGGAGCTGCCTTAGTCAAAGGCGCCCCTCTGGGCAGAGCTGCGGCCACTGCCCAGAGGCCGGTTGGTCGGGAACTCCTACCTATTGTCCTGCTGGCCTCCTCTGCCTCTGGGCTATGCTCCCCTGTGTCCAGATGCTGCCCGCTCCAATTCCTAGGGTCCTGAAGATGTCTCACGCTCCCTATCTTGTCCTCTAGCTGCTTTGGTATTCGAGAATACCATCAGCACTGCTCTCTACTCTGTCGCTATCTTCCTGACCAGTTTTTCTTATTTTTATTACATTTTTAAAAATTATTGATTTTTAATGAGAGAGAAAAGGAAGAAAGAGATAAAAATATCAATTTATTTTTTTTACTTATTTATGCATTCATTGGTCACTTCTTGTATGTGCTCTGAATGGGATCAAACCTGCAAATGTGGCATATACAGATGATGCCTTAACCAACTGAGAAACCCAGCCAGAGTGATTTTCTTAATTTTTCATAAACAGTTATCTGTATTTTTTCATTGAAGTTTTTAATATTAATTGAATGAGCTCTTTGATAGATAATGTATTGTGATTATCTCCTCTTCATGATTTGCCTATTCCCATTCCTAATAACATTTCTGATAAACATAAGATCATAATTAAACTACAGTCAAATATTTTTTCTATTATGTTTAGTTCTGTAGATTCTTTTGTTATCTGTGATGTCTTCTGTTTATACTATCTTTGCTATCCCAAAAGTCATGAAGATATTATTCTACATTTTATTTGAGAAGATCTAGATCTATGATCTACCATGAATTAATTTTTTAGTGTAGTTTGAGGTAGGTGGCCAAGGGTCATTATCTTTTTTATATGCATTTAAAATTGCTACAGCACCTTTTTTTTTTGAGACTGTCATATGACTGTTTCGCCACTGATTTGCAGTAGTGCTTTTATTGTAAATCAAATGATGATATGTGGATGAGTCTATTTCTGAACTAATATTGTCTGTTCCATTGCAATATTTATCTATCTTTGTGCCAATGTCATTGTATTTAAGTTACTGTAGTTTTATAGTAAATTTTGAAATTTGAGGATGAAAATACCCTACTATTTTTTTCTTCAAGTCTTCCTTGGCTCTTCTAAGGCCATTGCATTTTTCTATATTTTTAGAATTTTAAAATTTAAACATCCATCAATTTATAGAAAAAAAGCCACTGGGATTTTAACTGTCAATTTATAGAATATTGCATCTTTTAATCCACAGACATGGTATAGCTCACCACTAGGACTACCATAAATCCATCTGTTGTGTTTTATTTTTTTCTATAATCCACTTCTCTTGAGTTTGGGTGGGACATAGAACTTGCTTTTAATCAATAACATATGGCATAGATAATGAGCTGTCACTGATTACATTATATTATATGACTCCATCTTGTTTTCAAATTTACTCTTGGTCCCCTGCTGACCTTGGAGAAGCAAATTACCATCTTGTAAACTGACTACAAGGTTGCTGGTTGGATTCCCAGCCAGGGCATATAACCAGGTTGCAAGTTAGGTCTCCCTCCAGCCAAGTCCATGGCTGGAGGCAGGTGGAAGGCAATCATACACTGATGTCTCTCTCCCTTCCCCCCGCTCTCTCTCTAATGAATGAATAAATAAATAATACATTTCTTATTTTAAAAACTGACTACAAAGGTGGTTATATGACAAGAAACTGGGGTAACTAGCAAAGAATCTCACACTTCTACAGCCACAAAGAAATGAATTCTGCTAAAAAGTTGAATGAGTTTGGAAGTAAATTCTTATTCAGTCAAATATCCAGATGTTCCCTGGTTTGTATGGCCCAGCTGGAGCATTGTTCTGTACACCAAAAGGCTGGGGGTTTGATTCCAGGTCAGGCACATACTGAGGGTATGAGACATTGGCTTTTATCTTGTTATGTCTTTTTGTGGTTGTATGATCAAGATTATATCGGTCTAGTAAAATGATGGAAATGTGTTTTTTCTTTTTAGTCTCAGGAGAAATTTATGTAAAGTTGATTTTAAAAAGTTAATTGTATAGGCAATTCACCAGTAAAGCCATCTGATGTAGTGGTTTTATTCTTGGGAAGGTATTTAATTCAAATGGATCCAGTAAAGGACATTTACATTTTTCTACCTGTTCTGTTCCTCTTTTAATAAGTTTTCCCTCAAGGAATTGGTTGATCCCACATAGACTTTCAAATTGATTAACACAATTTTGTTTATAAATTACTCTTTTCTTTTGTCATGACTACAGTTCCAATGCTGTTAAATCTTTGATTATGTTCCATATGGACTTTATCTCCTATTTGCATAGTTGCTTCTGTTTTGTTTTTCTCTCTATACTTCCATTTGTCTGTTTACTAATTATGACCTCTGCTCAGTCCATCTAGTTAGTTTATCCATTGTTTTTAATTAATTTTAGATATTTAAATTTACAAATGTCAATTTGGATTTTTTGAGGATTTTAATTCTGTATTGAAATATCTTTCTTTTCAACCTTTTTATCCACCTTTTTTTATGTTGACTTATTATTTCTTTTTTGTAATTTAATGTTATTGTTGTGTTACATCCACACCCTTTTTCTTCCCCTCTGTGCCCTTCCCCACCAACCAATTCCTCCCCTCCAAAGTCAATCCCACTTGTTGTTCATGTCCATGGTTCTTCCATGCTAGTTCCTTGACTAAACTGCTCTCCTTCTTTGAACCCTCCTCCCCCCTCTCCCCTTCCTACTCCCCTCTCCCTTCTGCCCACTGAAGGTCTATTCATTGTATTCATGTATGTGGTTCGGTTTTCTTTTCCTTTTCTTTATTTTTTTTTGACTTCTCCATTTCTTTTATTCTTTTTGTTTTTATAAATTTAATTTTATTGCTGTTGTATTACATCCATCCACTTTTTATTCCCCTCTGTCCCCTTCCCCACCCACCCACTCCTCCACAAAGTAAATCCCATTTGTTGTCCATGTCCATAGTTTTTCCCATGCTAGTTCCTTGACTAAACTGCTTCCCTTCTTTGCCCCATCCTCCCCTTAGCCGATCTTTTGCTCCAGGACCTTTTTGGTGGCATTGCTTATGTTTAAGTCCTTTATCCATCTTGAGTTTATTCCAGTGTATGGGGTAAGTTGGTGGTCTAGTTTTATTTCTTTGCATGTTGCTGTCCAGTTCTCCCAACACCACTTGTTGAAAAGAGTGTATTTACTCCATTTTATGTTCCTTCCCCCTTTGTCGAATATTAATTGACCCTAGAGTCCTGGGTTAATTTCTGGGCTCCTTATACTATTCCATTGATCTGTATGTCTGTTCTTATGCTGGTACCAGACAGTTTTGATGACAGTAGCCTTGTGATTCTGCCTATCTTGTTCTTCTTTCTCAAGATTGCTGTGGCTATTTGTGTGACTTTCTGGCTCCATATAAATTTTTGAAGTATTTTTTCTATCTCTGTGAAGTATGTCACTGGTATCTTAATTGGGATTGCATTGGATCTATAGATTGCTTTGGGTAGTATGGACATTTAAATGATGTTAAATCTTCCCACCCATGAACATGGTATATACTTCCATTTATTTGTATTTTCCTTGATTTTTTCTTCAATGTTCTGTAGTTTTCTGAGTACAGGTCTTTTACCTCCTTAGTTGATTCCTAGGTACTTTATTTTTCTTGTTGCTATGGTAAATGGGATTAGTTTTCTCACTTCTAGTTCTGATGTTTCATTATTGGTATACAAAAATGCTTTTGATTTCTGGATATTGACTTTATACCCAGCTATTTTGCTAAATTTGCTTATTAGGTTGTGTTGGTTTTTAGTGGAGTCTATAAGGTTTTGTATGTATACTATCATATCACCTGCAAATAATGACAGTTTGACTTCCTCCTTTCTAATTTGGATACCTTTGATTCCTTTTTTTTTCTTTCTTTTTAAAGATTTTATTTACTATTTCCAGAGAGAGAGGAAGGGAGAGAGGCAGAGAGGGAGAGAAACATCAATGTACTGTTGCTTTTCACCAGCCTCAAACCACAGACCTGGCTGGAGACCTGGCTTGCAACCTGATTATGTGCCTTGGCTGGGAATCAAACCAATGACCTTCAGGGTCGCAGACTGATGCCTTATCCGCTGTGCTACCAGCCAGGGCTCGATTCCTTTTTTATCTCTGATGGCTATGGCTAGAACTTCCAAGACGATGTTGAACAGAAGTGAAGAAAATGTACAGTCTTGTCTTGTTCCTGATCTTACGGGGAAAATTTTTCATTTTTGCCCATTGAGTATGATGTTGGCTTCAGGTTTATCATATATGGCCTTTATGATGTTGAGGTATGTTCCCTCTATTCCCATTTTGCTGAGTGCTTTTATCATAAATGGTTGCTGTACTTTATCAAATGCTTTTTTAGCATCTATTGATATGATCATGTGGTTTTTGTCTTTCAACTTGTTGATGTTGTGTATTACATTTATTGATTTACGATTACTGTGCTACTTTTCATCCCTGTGGTGAAACCCACTTGATCATGGTGTTTGATCTTGTAATGTACTGCTGACTCCAGTTGGCCAATATTTTGTTGAGAATCTTGGCATCTATGTTCATCAGAGATATTGGCCTATAGTTTTCTTTCTTAGTTTTGTCTTGACCTTGTTTTGGGATTAGAATAATATTGGTCTCATAGAAAGAGTTTGGGAGTCTTTCCTCTTCCTGGATTTTTTGGTATAGGTTGAGAAGGATAGGAGTTAGTTTTTCTTTAAGTGTTTGATAAAATTAACCTGTATCTATCAGGGGCTCTTGTGCTTTGTGAGATTTTGGATTACTTCTTCAATTTCACTAGTTGTTATTGGCCTATACAGGATTTCTGCTTCTTCTGGATTCAGTTTTGGTAGATTATATATTTCCGGAAGTGTGCCCGTTTCACCCAGGTTGTCATATTTCTTGTCATGTAGTTTTTTTTTTTTTTTTTGTAGTAATTTCTTACAATCCTTCATATTCCTGAAGTATCATTTGTGATTTCTCCTCTGTCATTTCTGATTCTTTTTATATGTGTCCCATCTCTCTTTTCTTGATGAGTCTGGATAAAGGCTTGTCAATTTTGTTTATTTTTTCAAAGAACCAGCTCCAGGACTTGTTGATTCTTCAAATTGTAGTTTGAATCTCTGAGTTATTTAGTTCTGCTCTGATCTTGATGATTTCCTTCTTTCTACTTGCTCTGGGCTTTGTTTGTTGTTGCTTCTCCAGTTCTTGTAGCTTTATGGTTAGGTTGTTTGTATAAACTTCTTGTGACATTTTTAGGTAGGCCTGTATTACTATAAATTTCCCTCTGAGGACTGCCTTTGCTGTTTCCCATAGGTTTTGGACTGTGGTGTATTCATTGTCATTTGTTTCCGGAAGTTTTTTCATTTCATCTTTGATCTCAATGTTAACACATTTAGTACTTAAAAGCATGTTATTCAGTCTCCTTGAGTTAGAGTGTTTTTGGGTTTTCCCTTTGAGATTGGTTTCTAGTTTCAATCCATTGTGATCTGAGAAGATGCTTGGTATGATTTCAATTTTCCTGTATTTGTGGAGGCTTGTCTTGTGACCTAGCATGTGGTCTATCTTAGAGAATGTTCCATATGCATTTGAAAAGAATGTGTATTTTGCTTTCTGGGGTCAAAGGTTCTGTTTATATCATTTAGGTCTATTTCCTCTAGAGTGTTGCTCAATGCCACAACATCCTTAGAGATTTTTCATTTAGAAGATCGGTTCATTGTTGATAGTGGGGTATTAAAGTACCCAACTATTAGTGTGTTGCCGTCTATATCCTTCTTTAAGTCTTCCAAGATGTTTTCTTAGATATTTGGGAGCTCCTATGTTGGGTGCATATATGTTTACCAGAGTTATATCTTCTTGGTGGAATGTTCCCTTATGTATTATTAAATGTCCTTCTTTGTCTCATTTTATCTCATTTGTTGTAAAATCTATTTTTTCTGAAATAAGTATTGCTACTCCAGCATTTTTATCATGTCCATTTGCTTGATATATATATTTCCATCTCTTCACTTTCAATCTGTATTGATTTTTTGCTCTGAGGTGGTCTCTTGAAGACAGCATATATATGGATCATGGTTCCTTATCCATTCAGCTACCCTATATCTTTTGATTGGCACATTTAATCCATTTACATTTAAGGTTATTATTGATTGATACTTATTTATTGCCATTTTTTCACTTTGTACCTGTGTTTCTCTCTGTCTCTATTTCTTCACGTTTTTTTAACAAGAAATCTGTTTTATTTCCTTTTATGAAGAATGATATAAACACAGCACAACTGCTATAAAATGCTAACTTGTACACAGATCCTGATCCCTCTGGTGGGTGCAGATTTAGTCAGGCCTGACCTCCTGTCCCCTCCCTGCATTATGTACATGAGTGTTGTACTCTGGCCCCTAATGGGACAAATTGAAACGTTTACTGTCCACCCACAATTAGGACACTAGTAACTCCTCTACTTTAAGAGGAGAAATAAAAAAAACAGTTTTTAAAGTAAGAGAATTGAGTCCATTTTGTGAGTATAATAGTTTTGGCCAGAAATCTGTTAACATCTACCATGAAAGCAGAGGCATGGGCCACATCACAGGTTTTACTGCATTTTGGAGGTGTTCTGTTGATCTTGAATTGGAAGACATGGGCCAGGGCCATATAGATTTGAAAGCTTTAGTGTGTCCGAAAGGAAAGGGGGTAGGCTAACTTCCTGTCATGTAAGCAACTAAAGGGTAGAAGCCTGAAGGTTGAAATAAAGGTGTTTGCTTTCTTCCTATAAAACTCAAGTGGGCAGTGCAGTAAGACAGCTATATGTTAAACCTATTTTGTAGGTCTCTGCTCCAGACTGCTACAAACAAGGTACTTTTTATCCATCTGTCCACCCATGCCTAGAATAAGAATTTTCTAAGACTTGGGGTGATTGTGGCTTCACTCCATAACCAGGTCCTCTGTTCTCTGGTCACTGCCAGGCCTTAGAATTACAACAAATGGTTCTCAGTCAGCATCTAGGCCTCTGTGACAATCAGGTATCTGGTGACTTGAAAAGCTGCAATGAGAGAACTCAGCTGAATCTTCTCATTGGTGCCAACAGAAAGTCTATACTCAATTTCTGCCATTTTGGTCAATAAATGTATTCGAACTGAAGATGGAAAGTCCACTCTATGCATAAACAAGTGTATCTCTGTCAGGATATTGTGTAATGCCAACCCCTTCAGAGTTTTCAATGTCATAATATTTCTGTAGGCCATGGTGAAGTCTTGATTCAGCATCCAGTCCAGAATGTTGGCAATGTCCGACTTGAGTGGGTGCCCTGTGCAGGTGTAGATGGTCTCCTCTGTCACTTTCCCAAAGGCCATATTGGTGCTCTGCAAAATGTTCAGAGCCCGCCACATATCTCTGCTGGAAAGGGTCACAAGTGCTTTCATCACGTCCTCTCGTACATCAACTTTCTCTTTTTCTATAACATATTCCAGGTGCCAGGTGTGGAACCATAAGTTCAGGAGTCAGGGGACCAAATTGGAACCTTGTACAGCGGGACCGCAAGGCGGGGATGATCTTTGACAGGTAGTTACAGATGAGGCAAAATCTGGTATTTTCAGTAAATTTCTCAATCACTCTCCTCAACACGTTCTGGGCATCCTGCATCATGGCATCGGCCTCGTCCAGCACCACGAGTTTAAAGCCTTTCTTAAATATTGTCCTTGTGCTGGCAAAGCTCAGGATTGGCCCCTGAACGATATCTATTCCTTGGTCATCTGAAGCATTCAGCTCCAAGACCATGGAGCCAAATTCTTTGTCTTTGTACAGCTGTTTCACACAGGCTAGAATGGTGGATGTCTTTCCTGTCCCCAGAGGACCATAGAGAAGCAGGTGTGGCAATCGGTCTTCACTGATAAATTTTTGAATGGTACTCAAAATGTCCTGATGAGAAATGAGATCACTCAGTGTTTGTGGCTGGTATTTTTCAACCCAGGGCAGGTTCCTGATCTTGGATGCCGAGGGCTGCTGCTGCTGCAGCTTGTGCTCCGAGGTTTCCATGGCAGCGAGATAACGGTGTCAGGATCCACAGAGTCATCCAGCCTCCCATGGGTCTGCACAGATCTAACCCTCTATTTCTTCAATTTTTAAAAGCAGATCCTTTAGCATTTCTTGCAATGTTAGTTTAGTAGAGGTGTATTCTTTTAGTCTTCTTTTGTCTGTGAAACTCCTTAGTTCTCCTTCCATTTTGAATGAGAGCCTTGCTGGGTAGAATATTCTTGGTTGCAGGCCTTTGTTTCTTATTATTTGGAATATTTTTTCCATTCCCTTCTGGCTTATATTGTTTCTGTTAAATAATCATTTGATAACCTTATCATAGCCCCCTTGCATGTTATTTGTTGTTTCTCTCTTGATACTTTTCGGATTCTCTCTTTGTTTTTGAAATTTGCTGTTTTGATTATGATGTGTCTTGGAATGTTTCTGTTTGATTTCACCCTCTTTGGGACCTTTTGTGCTTCCTAAGCTTGAGTAACCTTTTCACTCATCATGTTAGGGTCATTTTCTATCACTAATTTTTTGAACAGGTTTTCAATTCCTTGTTTCTCTTCTTCTCGTATCCCTATGTTACAGATCTTAAAACCTCTTCCTTCTTATTCTGACTTATTTCATTCCATTGAACTGTCTTGGAATATTTTTCTAGGCAGTCCCCCAGCTTGCTGATCTGATCCTCTGCTTCCTCTAGCCTGCTGTTGATTTATTCTAGTGCATTCTTCAATTCAGAGAATCTATTCTTCATTTCCTCCTGGCTCTTACTGATATTTTTATGTCCTTTTTAATTCTGATGTACTTCTCAATAAATTCCTTATAGCTTCGCTGGCATTCTTGGTAGTTTTCCTGGAGTTGTTTGTCATTTTCTTAAAGCTGGCTGAGCTCATTGAGCTGCTCTATCATCGTTATTTTGAATTCCATGTCTTATAGTTTGCTTGCCTGTGTTTCTTCTAGTGGTGTTTCTGGGGATTCCTTCTTTCCTTTTGATGATGGAATTTTTCTTTTTCACCTAATTTTTAGGTTTTTGTTGTAATCCAGTCAGACTCTGAAAAACTGCCAGACTAAGAAACTGCTAGGTTGGAAGGATTGATTTATTTGTAATTTTATTGGTCTGTGATCCACCACCAGGCTCAGGTACAGCTTAGGGTGACAGATTGATTTTGTTTTAAATCAATACATCAGCTACCAAACTCAGGCCTCCTGGGCTAGACAGAGAGGTTCGATTGTAAACCAATGGATCAGCTGACAGCTCAGGTGCAGCGTGGTTTGACAGATTCAGATGCAAATCAATGAATCTTGATCACCTGCCAGGTTCAGGTGCCAATGGGCTAGGTAGCATGATCCAGTTGTAATCCAACGAATCCGTGTTCATCCACCAGGCTCAGTAACCACTGAGCTAGACAGCAAGGTTCAATTTTAATCCAAGGAATCTATGATTAGCCACCGGGCTCAGGTTGTGCTGGGCTAGACTGAGAGATTCTATTGTAATCCAATGAATCTGTGATCAGCTCCTGGCTAATGGGCCACTGGCCTAGATTGAAAGGTTCAGTTGTAATCCAATGAGTTTGCTATTAGCTGCCAGGCCTAGGGGCCACTGGGTGAGACAAACCACCTCAGTTGTGAACCAGTGAATCCACAATCAGCCACCAGACTTACATGCTGCTGTGTGGGGCTGACTGACTGACTCAGCTGTAAGTCAGAGTTTGTAATCAGCCACCAGGCCCAGACACTGCTGGATAAGAGATATCTCTTCAGGTACCAACTATTGTAGGGCAGGAAAGGAGAGGTTTATTTAGATGTAAGTCAAAGAACTGTGATCAGGTGACAAGCTCAGGCACTTCTGGGTCCAGCAGATTTCTTACAGTGGGTGGGGCTATGAGCACCCTCATATAGAAGCCACTTGGTGCAGCATAGTCTGCCTGAGGTGTGGGTGATGAGTCAGCACCAGGATCCCCACAGCTGCTTCCCCACTTCTCTCCTGCACAAACTCCCCACATGTCTCTAGTCTCCTCTTCCCACCCTCTGCTGGAGCCCAGGGCAGGTGGGTGCCAATGTATTTTCATCATGGTCGCCCTAGTAGTTCTGTCTCCAGTGCTCTCTTAGGCTAGCAAACTCCATGGCTTTCTGCCTTTCTCAGCTGTATGCTGCTCTACTTTCTGCTGTGTGTTGCTGTAGGCTGGAACACCCAACTAGGGGACCAGAACCCACTCTTCTCAGGTGGAGCCCTGTCTTCTCCTTTTGGCTGCTGACTCTGGTGGGGGCCCAGCCAGCTATCTTGCATTTCCATGATTCCTAGCAGTCAAGTTGTGATGAAGTGTCCTGTTCTTTTCTGTCTGTGGTTGTAAGATTTCTTTCCAGCTGGTGTTCTGTTGGTAATTCCAGCTAACATTTTCCCTATAAAAGTAATTCCAGATGTGACCTGGGAGGAGATTGGTGTACTCCACTTACTCCTCTGCCATCTTGCCAGCACCTCTGATTTATTATTTCAAGGAGGGTAAAAATGCAACTTTCCACCACCCCATGGAGACCTGAGAGCCAGAATATCCCTCATTTTAAAAGCATATTAATCACTGCTATGCTGAAGTCCTTGTCTGAAGATCCAACTAGAATAAGGCAAATGAGTTGGTCACAATATGCAATATATATCTTCTGTGTCATAAAAATTTGCACCTGGGGAACCTCATCTTATCCTCACCTTAATATTTATTTTAGTCCTGGGCCATAGCCCTTTTTCCTATGGTGTGTTCTTTCTTAGCTCTCAGGGGTATTCACCAAGATCCTTCCAATTTGAGCCAGGATTATTTTAACATATCTCACTCTGTGATGTCTAAAATCTTTGTTAAGCTTTTAACCTCTTAGCAGCTCCTAAGTCAAACCTTAAGAGTCCCATTTTGGGCCTGTACAGCTTAGAAGATGGCAAGACAATAATAAGTACCTTTATATAGATTTTTTGAGCTTGCTTTCTACAAGTTCTTCTTTTTCTGTGTTCTAAAAACCAAATCTCAGCCATTTTTAGCAATCCCAAAATCCCATCAGTTTTCTCTACACTGTAAGATTTCTCTCTTTTTTTGTAATTTCAAAAAGGTTTTATTTCTTTATTTCAGAGAGAGAAGGGAAGGGAGGAAGAGAGAAATGCTGATGTGAGGGAGAACATTTGGTACTCCTCAACTGGGGACAGAACCCACAATCCTGGCATGTGCCCTAACCGGGGATTGAACAAGCAACCTTATGCTTTGTTGGAGGATGTCCAACCAACTAAACCACAGTGATAAGGGTGAAAACCTGCTGTGTTTTTATCTTTCTTTTTAAATTTTATCTTATTGTTATATTACATCCATCCCATTTTGTGCTCTTCCTCACCCACCCATTTCTGAACAAAGTCAACCCCACTTGTTGTCCATGTCCATGGTTCCTCCATACTAGGTTCTTGTCTAAACTGCTCCCCTTTCATGCCTCTTCTTCCCTCCTTCTCCCACCCCCTTCTCCCTGCCTACTGAAAGCCTATTCATTGTACTCATATATCTGGTTCTGTTTTGCTTATTGTTAGTTTTGCTCATTATTGTCCTGTAATGAGTGAGATCAAATGATATTTGTCCTTCAGTGACTGGCTTATCTCACTAAACATAATACTTTCCATTTCGATCCATGTTGTTGCAACATGGAGTTCTTTCTTTTTCTTCTGCTGTGTAATATTCCATTGCATAAATGTGCCAAAGGTTTTTGATTCAACCATACACTGGTGGGCACTTAGGCTGTTTCCAGCACTTGGCTATTGTAAATAGTGCTGCTATGAACATAGGTGTACATAGGTTCTTATGAATTGGTGTTTCAGGTTTCTTTGGGTATAGTACAAGTAGTGGAATTGCTGGATCAAAAGGCAGTTCCATTTTTAGTTTTTTAAGGAAACCCCATACTGTTTTCCACAGTGGCTGCACCAGCCTACATTACCACCAACAGTGTATGAGGGTCCCCTTTGCCCCGCATCCTTGCCAACACTTGTTGTTTGTTGATTTGCTGATGATTGCCATTCTGACAGGTGTGAGGTGGTATCTTAATGCAGTTTTAATTTGCATCTCTCTGATGACTAGGGATGTTGAGCATTCTTTCATATGCCTCTGGGACCTTTGTATATCTTCCTCAGTGAGTTGTCTGTTTAGGTCCTTTACCCATTTTTAAATTGGGCTGTCTGTCTCCCTGGTGTTGAGTCTCATTAGTACTTTCTATATTTTGGAGATCAGACCCTTGTCTGAGGTATCATTGGCAATTATGTTTTCCCATACAGTTGGTTCCCTTTGAATTTTGCTGATATTTTCTTTAGCTGAACAGAAACTTTTCAATTTGATATAGTCCCATTTGTTGATTTGTTCTTTTATTTCCTTTGCCCTTGGATAAGTATCAGTCAACATATTTTTGCATAGGATATCCAAAAGTTTACTGCCTATATTTTGCTCCAGGACCTTTATGGTGGCACTGCTTATGTTTAAATCCTATATACATCTTGAGTTTATTCTGGTGTATGGTGTAAGTTGGTGGTCTAGTTTTATCTTTTTGCATGTTGCTGTCCAGTTCTCCCAACACCATTTGTTGAAGAGACTGTTTTTACTCCATTGGATGTCCCCTCCCCCTTTGTCAAATATTAGTTGACCATAGAGTCCTGGGTTAATTTCTGGGTTCTATTCTGTTCCATTGATCTATATGTCTATTCTTATGCCAGTATGATGCTGTTTTGATGACAGTAGCCTTGTAGTATTGTTTGAAGTTCGGTATTGTGATTCCTCCTACCTTGTTCTTCTTTTTCAAGATTGTGGTGGCTAAAAAAAAAAAAAAAAAAATTGCAGTGGCTATTCATGGGCACTTTTGGCTCCATATAAATTTTTGAAGTATTTTTTCTATTTCTCTGAAGTCTGTCATTGGTATATTAATTGGGATTGCATTGAATATGTAGATTGATTTGGGTAGTATGGACATTTTAATGATGTTAATTCTTCCCTTCCATGAACATGGTACATGCTTCCATTTATTTGTATCTTCCTTCATTTATTTCTTCATTGTTCTGTAGTTTTCTGAGTACAGGTCTTTTACGTCCTTAGTTAAGTTGATTCCTAGGTACTTTATTTTTCTTGTTGCTATGGTAAATGGGATTTGTTTTCTCGCTTCTATTTCTGTTGTTTCATTATTGGTATACAAAAATGCTTTTGATTTCTGGATATTGACTTTATATCCAGTTATTTTGCTAAACTTGCTTATTAGGACACGTAAGTTTTTGGTTGAGCCTATGAGGTTTTGTATGTACACTATCATATCATCTGCAAATAATAACAGTTTGACTTTCTTATTTCCAATTTAGAAACCTTTGATTTTTTTTTCTTCTCTGATAGCTATGACTAGAACTTCCAAGACAATGTTGAACAGAAGTGGGAAAAGTGGACAGCCTTGTCTCATTCCTGATCTTAGGGGGAAAGCTTTCAGTTTTTATCTATTAAGTATGATGTTGGCTTCCTGCTTGTCATGTATGGCCTATATCATGTTGAGGTAAGGTCTCTCTATTCCCATTTTGTCAAGTATTTTTATCATAAATCGTTGCTGTAATTTATCAAATGCCATTTCAGCATCTATTGATATGATCATATGGTTTTTATCTTTCAATTTGTTGATGTGGTGTATTACATTTATTGATTTACAAATGTTTTACCATCCTTGCATCTCTGGTATGAAACTCAGTTGTTCATGGTGTATGATCTTTGTAATGTGCTGTTAAATGTGGCTGGCCAATATTTTATTGATTCTTAGCATCTAAGATATTGACTCATAATTTTCTTTCTTAGTTGTGTCTTGCCCTGGTTTTGGGATTAGAATAATATTGGCCTCATAGAAAGAGTTTAGGGGTCTTCCCTTTTCCTATATTGTTTGGTATAGGTTGAGAAGAATAGGAGTTCTTCTTTAAATGTTTGGTAAAATTCACCTGTGTAACCATCTGGTCTTCGGCTCTTGTGCTTTGGGAGATTTTGGATTACTTCTTCAATTTCACTAGTTGTTTTGGTCTATTCAGGCTTTCTGCTTCTTTGGATTCCATTTTGGTAGATTATACATTTCCTGAAATGTATCAATTTCACCCAGGTTGTCATATTTTTGTCATATAGTTGTTTGTAATAATTTCTTACAATCTTTTGTATTTTTGAGGTATCAGTTGTGATTTCTCCTATGTCATTTCTGATTCTATTTATTTGGGTCCTCTCCCTTTTTTTCTTGATGAGTCTGAATAAAGGCTTGTCAATTTTGTTTATATTTTCAAAGAACCAGATCCAGGACATGTTGATTCTTCGAATTGTAGTTTGAATCTCTGAGTTATTTATTTCTGCTCTGATCTTGATTTTTTCCTTCCTTCTACTTTCTCTGGGCTTTGTTTGTTTTTGCTTCTTTAGTTCTTTCATCTTTATGGTTAGGTTGTTTATATGAACTTCTTGTGATCTTTTTAGGTAAGCCATTCTTGCTACAAATTTCCCTCTGAGCACTGGTTTTACTATGTCCCATAGGTTTTGGGCTGTTGTGTCTTCATTGTTATTTGTTTCCAGGAACTTTTTAATTTCATATTTGATGTAATTGTTAACCCATTCTTTACTTAAGAGCACATTATTCAGTCCCCACATGTTAGAGTATTTTTGTTTTTATCCGTTGAGATTGGTTTCTAGTTTCAAGCCATTGTGGTCAGAAAAGATGCTTGGAATGATTTTAATTTTCTCTATTTGTGGAGGCTTGTCTTGTGACTTACCATGTGGTCTATTTTAGAGAATGATCCATGTGCATTTGAAAAGAATGTGTATTTTGCTTCTCTGGGGTAAAAGACTTTGTATATATCAGTTAGGTCCATTTCCTCTAGAGTGTTGTTCAATGCCACAACATCTTTGGTGATGTTTTTGTTTGAAAAATCTGTCCATTGTTGACAGAGGGCTATTGAAATCCCCTGCTATTTGTGTGTTGTTGTCCATATCCTTCTTGACATCCTCCAAAATTTTCCTTATATATTTTGGAGCTTCTACATTGTGTCTGTATATGTTTACCAGAGTTACTTCTTCTTGATGGATTGTTCCCTTAAGTATTATGAAATGTACATCTTTATCTCTTTTTTTTAATCCCTGTAGTTATATTATTTTATAATTTTTAAAAATATTATTGTTGTTGTATTACATCCATCCTCTTTTTGCTCCTCATTGTACCCCTCCCCTCCCACCCATTACCCCCAAAATCAATCCAACCTGTTGTCCATGTCCATGGTTCCTTTATACTAGGCTCTTGTCTAAGCTGCTCCCCTTCCTTGACTCTTCCTCCCTCTCTCCCTCCCCCCCAACCCCCTTCCCTTTGATCACTGAAGACCTATTCACATTTATCTCTTTTTATGGCCTTCATCATAAAATCTATTTTGTCTGAAATAAGTATTGCTACTCCTGCCTTTTTTTCATGTCCGTTGCTTGATATATATTTTTCCATCCCTTCACTCTCAATCTGTGTCAGTCTTTTGTTCTGAAGTGTTTCTCTTGAAGACTGCATATATGTGGGTCATGTTGTCTTATCCATTCGACTACCCTATGCCTTTTGATTGGTACATTTAATCCATTTATATTCAAGTTTATTGCTGATTGATACTAATTCATTGCAATTTTCCCACTTTTTACCTGTATTCCTCTTTGGCTCTCTCTGATTCTTAATTTTTTTTTTTTTTTAAAGCAGATCCTTTAGCATTTTGTGCAATGCTGGTTTGGTAGAGATGTATTCTTTTAGTCTGCCTTTGCCTGGGGAAGTTCTTATTTGTCCTTCCATCTTGAATGAAAGCCTTGTTGGGTAGAGTATTCTTGGTTTCAGACCTTTGTTTACCATTACTTGAAATACTTTTTGCCATTCCCTTCTGGTTTAAATTGTTTCTGTTGAATAATCATTTGATAGCCTTATTGGAGCCCCCTTACATATTATTTGCTGTTTCTTTCTTGATGCTTTTAGAATTCTCTCTTTGTCTTTGAAAATTGCCACTTAAATTATAATGTGTCTTAGAGTTGGTCTGTTTGGGTTGATCTTCACTGGGACCCTCTGTGCTTCCTGAACTTGAGTAATGTTTTCACTCATCATTTTAGGGAAATTTTCTATCATTATTTTTTTGAACAGGTTTCCCATTCCTTGTTTCTCTTCTCCTTCTTGTATCCTATGATACAGATGTTATTACATTTCATGTGGTCCTTCAGCTCTCTTAAAACCTCTTCATTCTTGTTCAGTCTTCTTTCATTCTCTTGTACTGTCTTGGAATACTTGTCTAAGTTGTCCTCCAACTTGATATTCTGGTCCTCTGCTTCCTCTAGAGTACGGTTGATTCTTTTTACTGTAGTCTTCAATTCAGAAATTGTATTCTTCATTTCCTCCTGGCTCTTACTGATAGTTTCTAAATCCTTTTTGATGAAGGTGTAGCTCTCAGTAAGTTCCTTGTGACGTCTCTGGAGTTTTTTATAGTTTTCTTTGAGCTGGATGAGCTCATTGAACTTCTCTATCATCATTTTTTTGAGTTCCATATCTGATAGGTCTTGTGCCTCAATTTCATTTGGTGATCCTTCTGGGGATTCTTCCTTTCATTTTGGTAATGGACTGATTCTTTTTTCCCCCATTCTGGGTGTCTGTTGTTGCTTGTTTTGTTTTTCCTGCATTAATCTGCTTTGCTTCCCTGCCTTTGTGGAGCACCCTTCCTTTTTAGGAAATTTGTGGAGTTCAGTGTTTCCATGTCTTATATTTTCTTCACTTGTTGCTCTTAGCATGGCCTTTATGTTGTTAACTTGGGCTGTTTCATTGTATTCTGGATTGGTTATGTATGTTGCTCCTTTCCATTCAGTTGGCTGATTGTGAGACACTCCTTCTATCTTTTCTCATACAGTGTTTTGGAGGTGCTCCTAAAACAGTACCACCATTCCAGGCAAAATAACCATACCTTCAGAGATATCTTTGTCTTATATTTCCCCTTTCAATTGACTATGAATGTAACTATATACTCATACCCTTCAAGGTCACCCCCATGCTTAATCACACCCTCAGCTGGAACTGAGCCAGTCTTAATAGGGCTGCAGATATATTATGACTGTTTCATGAGGGGAAAAATGATTAAATTGACTAAATATAGATAGTTTTGAAGGATGTTGAGGAGTAGCAAAGATAGCAGGGATATGAGAGAGAAAACCAACTCATCTATTCTACAGAAATGAGGAAAGGGAGAATCAGAAAGCCCCAAGTACAAGTGTACTGTGTAAGCCTATATATGCAATTACTGCATCTACTTCCCTGTTCACCCTTAATGGTCCCCTATTGGTCCAGGTGGAGCCAGGACCTGTGGGCTTTTAGCAGAAACAAGAAAGAAAGCAAGAGAAAGAATGAATGAAAGAAAGAAAGAAAGAAAGAAGGAAAGAAAGAAAGAAAGAAAGAAAGAAAGAAAGAAAGAAAGAAAGAAAGAAAGAAAGAAAGAAAGAAAGAAAGGAAATGGTTTAGGTGACTCAGGAGGGGAGGAATACTTAGATTGAGGACTGGGAATACTTTGTAGCCAGAAAGTGAGTACACTTTAAATCAAGAGTAAAAGGAGGGTCTTGGGTATTTAGGTGGATTGAGATGGGGGAGGAGTAAAAATATGTGAGTTGGGATACACTATGGTATAAGCAGTATTTACTTAAATACACTAATTTTGAGGCTTGGAAGTAACTTTTGAAAAGGATATGTTAGGGATTAATAGTTCATGTAGCTCTCAGTCTAACTCAGGTGCTTGAGATTAGCAGCAATCCATTTCCTGAATTTGCCTCTTTTTCTTGGTCAGGTCTCTGCAGTTTACAGTTCAGCTGTGTGGTCTTGGAGAGGCATGGCCTATGGTTGTCACAGTCAGGGCTGATTCTGAGTGTCAGCCCCCAGGTAGGCTGGGCCTCCAGTAGCCTAGCTGGGTTTCGGTGCTGCTGGTGTTTTGGGGCCCTCTCTTCTGTCACTGGGTCTGTGTGAAGACCAGCAGGGTGCTTCTGTGGTGTCTATGGCTGCTCCTCTGCCTCCAGTTCCTGGAGAATGTTCCTGCCTGTGATGTGCACCTGGCTCTAACCAGGGTGGCCTGCAACCTCGCTAAGCTCTTGTGATGAGTGGCTGTACCCCTGCAGCTCCTGGAGAAGGTAGCCCATGTCTGATAACAGTGCCTGGATCCCCCAGGTGAAGGTTAATCCTCCAAGCAGTCCAGCTCTTTGAGGAGTTTTTCACCACCACCTCTGTGATGCATGCCTGGCTCCCCAGAGCATCTGCAACACAGCCATTGTTGCCTTCAATGGGCATGTCAGTTGCACCAGCTGCAAGTTTATTGCTCACAGTTTGGAGTTTCTGTGGGAACCTGGAGGCCTTGCGTGAGTGTGCAGGGCTGGGCCTATACCACCTTGCAGGAGCTTCAAGCCACCCTTTACCCCATGGCACAGCAGCACAGTTTTTGGCTCTCTTGCCACCCGGGCTGTGCACTTCCCTGCTCCCCTGCTGCTGCTCCCCAGGTGTCTCTTCTCCTCTGCCTTTGGCTCAGTTAGAAGCTTCCTCTATCTCAGTCTCCAGAGTGAGGCTCTCACAGTTCCTCCCCTGTAGGAGTTCAATTCCTTGTTCCCTCTGGTGTTTGCACTCACTGCCCTCACTTTACTGCTCAGATTTCTAGTCTCCAGGGAGCCTGAAACTGTCTTCAGTTAAAGATGCCCCTCTGGGTAGAGCTGCCACTGCCCAGAGTCGACCTTGGCTTGCCTGCCAGTTTGGAACTGTCTCACCTGCTCTCCTGTAGGTCTCTGCAGCCTCTGGGCTGTGCTCCTCTGAGTCCAGGTGCTTACCTCACCAGTTCTTAGGGACCTGCAGACATCTCATGCTCCCTATCTTATCCTCCAGCTGCTCTGGAATTTCAGAACACCATCAGCACTGCTCCCTATTATGTTGCCATCTTTTCTCCTACCCTGTAAAATTTCTACTCAGTGGCTTTGTCTCCAGTTTCAGAGAGAAAGTCTGAGTTAATCTCATGGGCTTCTAATTTTTTAAGGCTTATAGTCTTGTGTTGGTTATTATCCACCACTCATGAGCAGTTGTTTTCCTTTTTATAGCTTATAAAGTTTTAAAAAACAGTCTACTGAAAACAGGTATCAGGAATAGCCTTTAAGCACAACACCAAAATCATAAACAATGGAAAATTTAATAATAATGCTATTATCTAAAATGTAAGGATTTATATTTTTAAAAGAATATGGCTAGGACATAAGAATAACAGAGGGGAAACAGAAGGGTGGATAAATAAATGAGAAATATAAGACAGGAGCCTTGTTTAGACAACCATGTAATTATGCCATGAACTCACTCTTCTGCACCTGTTGTCCAACAACACATAAGGAGCTTTTCTGATGGAATACAGAAAGATGACCACAGAGATAAGTTGGCAATAATAGGTTAGAAAGATGCTAAAATAGCATTTAGTTTGCTTCACAAACTGGCACCTGAGGAATTGTTTCAGAGGTTTGGTTAAATCTTCCTCTAGGTCTTTGAATAAATAAATAAAGATCAGAAAGATAGGTAAAAAATCAGTAGAGGAGATAGAATGCTTTCTGATCAAGTCCCATATCAGCATCTTGGAGGTAGAAGAATAATGGCAATATTTCCTTTTTGTTACAAGCCCTAACTGTGCTTCCTGGGATACTTAATGAGAAAGATGCAAATGCCTCCTCTCTTTGCCTAGTCTGTTTTGGTTTCATAATGGAAGCCAAGATATTCCTCTGAATAAGCTCTGTTTTTTTTTTTTTTTTTTTCATTCTTGTTTCATCTGACATATAATTAATGTCAATCCCTTTCAGAATCTAACATTAGATCAACTGTCTGCCTGTCTTGGTTTTTGTTCTAGTTTTTTTGTTGTTTGTTTTTCCTTACCTGAGGGCACTATTTGTTGCTGAGAGAGAGAGAGAGAGAGAGAGAAAGAGAGAGAGAGAGAGAGAGAGAGAGAAGAAAGATCAACTGGTTGCCTCTCATATCCCATAAGCATCCCAGCTGGAGATCAAACCTACAACCTAGGTATTACTGGGAATTGAATCCTCAACACATTTTGGTGAATGGCGTGATGCTCCAACCAACTGAGTCACATTGGCTAAGGCTTTAGCTTAGTTTTATGTCTTCAATCTTTCCTGTACCTTATGGATATTTTGGGAAGACATCAAGGGACAATACATTGGATGCTAGTAGTGTGTTGCTGTATCCAAATAGATGTCTTAGTGAAATAATTATTTCAAAGGATTTTATTTTTGAAATCTTACCAAATGCTTCTGAGTGATATTATCATAAAATCATTCTGGTTTGTCTTAAAATTTATTCAAAATTTAAAGTATAATTATACTTTATAAAGCAGGGAGATTTGATTCTCTAAACAACAAGTACTATAAAATATGGAAGAATACTCCTAATAAAAAATATAAAGAAAACTAAAAAGGGACTTAAAATGTGAATACAGAATTGTCTAAAGAGATTAACCTTGTTCTTAAAGTCTAAGTGCATTCATAGCTCCTAAATTAGTGTATATTATCTGAGTTATGCCACTTTAATTAAAATTACAAAATTTGAAAACATTATTTCAAAAGTTATCTAAATTAATACAATAGAATTATGTATGTATACATATAATAATAAAATGGAGGAGGGAAGGAGAGAAAATTTTTATTCTACTAATTTTGAAATAATTAAAATGTGATATAAAATAGTTGGCTAACTAGATGATAATGGCTTATAAATAGACACTAAAATATATAAGAATTTTGAATATAATTAAAGTGTTATTACATATTAGTGGGGAAAGGTATAATGATTTTATAAATATTGCTAAGAAGTTTCTTAATGCTTTACAAAAGAAATTTTTCACCTCATATCTTATACAAAAAAATGAATCGCAGTTGAGTAAATAAATATTAAAAATACAGTTATGGGAGAGGGAAGATGGCGACAGAGTAGAGAGCAGTGCTGATGGTGTTCTCAAGTACCAAAGCAGCTAGAGGACAGGATAAGGAGCGTGAGACGTCTTCAGGACCCTGGGGATTGGAACGGGCAGCATCTGGACACAGGGGAGCAGAGCCCAGAGGCAGAGGACGCCAGCAGGACAGTAGGTGAGGTGTTCCCGACCGACAGGCCTGCGGGCCGAGGTCGGCTCTGGGCAGGGGCGGCTCTGCCCAGAGGGGCGCGTTTTACTGGGGCCAGTTTCAGGCTCCCTGGCGACTGGAAGTCTCAGCAGTGAAGTGCGGGCGGCGAGGGCAAACACAGTAGGGAACGCGGAATTGAACTCTTGCAGGGGAGGGACTGTGTGAGAGACTCACCCCGGCAACAGGGAGAGG